>JAJGOT010000879.1:0-174256 GCA_022457155.1 Cladopsammia gracilis
TCCTAGGGGGGGGCGTTAAATAGATATGAGGCGTTTATTAGAGAGAGACGTTTATTTCACTTTTTAAAGTGAAATAAACGTCTCTCTAATATATAAAACTGTAACAATAAACTGTCTGTAATAAAACTGTAACAATGTCAACAAAACAAATAAGACGCGTAGTTTGCTCGCGGAGAAAGATAGAAAACAGAGTTTGTGAGTAGGAGACTAATCTAATCTGCGCTAATGCAAAGCCTAGAGATGTCGTTCGTAGTTCGATATCGATGTCTTCATCGTCATCCGGGTCAACCATGTTGGCATCGTTGGCGTTAACCAAGCAAGCAAGAAACTAAATAAATTGCGTGATTTTACTTTATGGAGCGTTTCCTTGGTTTTTAAGGCGATTCTTGGGAGGGGGGGGGCGTCTATTAGACACGGGGCTTCTATTAGAGGGGAGCGTCTAATACAAACTTTACACCTCAGAGGGGGGGCGTCTATTAGATACGAGGTGTTTATTTGAGAGTGGGTCTTTATTAGATCATTTACGGTATTCGTAACTGGGCTGAAGTTGTCTGCCAATTCACTGTCAATTCGCCAGCTGCCAATTCACCTCTTAGAAGTATACTGCCAATTCGTTTCCTTTAGGGATTTAGTAAAGTTTATTCACCATTGTTTCTTATGTCTCGCAAGATTACTGAAAATATGATTAGCTTGCCAGCGGAATCTCAGAGCACGTACATTAAATCCAAAATGGTTTTCGATCATTACAAGACATGTAAACAAGAACGCGGTAAAATATCTTTATTCCTGACTGAATAACTACAAAACAATTCCAGGAATGGAAATCGATACATTTTAAAATTGATATCTTTCTGAAGACCATTCCCTCTCTTAATAATTCATTTTGTTTCCTTAAAATGTGACTGACTTTTACACTCCCAAAGGTGGTACAGACTGCCCAAAATTGCCACCATTTTGTAGCGGAATAAAACATTTGTCATTAAATAAATTATCAAGTGTCATTTAAACAGTAAGAGCAGACAAGCCACGTAAGAGCATCTTTAATCCTTATTCCAATTCTTGATATTTCACCCGCGTCTTTTCAACCTTAGGTATAAATTAACGGTCCCGAAAATCGCACAAATAGCCAAAATAGCCACCATCTTGTCACAGTATTTATCATTGAATAACTTATCATCTGTCACCTAATCGGTTAGAAGCACCTTCAATTCTTATTCCATCTCTCGGTATTTCACACCCGTCTCTTTAACGTTAGGTATAAATTAACGCTCCCAAAAATCGCACGAAATAGCCAAAATGGCCGCCATCTTGTCGCGAAATACAATAGACAGATTTAGCATAGCCTGCGAGCAAGCTCTCGGGTTCGGGTTTGCAGTTTTTTTTGGGGGGGAGGGGGTGGGGGAGGGAAAGGAATGAGAGCTTGCAACGATGTCTCAGAAATTTGAATGTTTAACCCGTGAAAGCTAGCGGAAAATGCTGATTGGTTGAGATTTAATTGGATAATAACGTCATCATTCTTCGCGCGTCGTGCGCGATGAAGAAAACAAAATCACATTCTCGTCCCCAGAGCTCCACGGTTTTTTTTTTTAAATTGCGTCTCGTGTAGCTCTGGTAACGGACAAAAATTTGAAGTTTTTGATTGGCCGTTTAAAATGAATGCTCAACAAGGTAAAAAATTTTACGCCTCTACGCATAAGGTTTTACTTCCGGTTGAATTTCAAATGTTAAAGTCCTATGACAACATCAACAAAGCCAACGTTTTAATTTCAACACATTCAACGACCAATGTCACCCAGTTTTGTTTGGTTTAGCAGGTAAAGATACGGCTGCTAAATTTCAAAGTATAACGGGATCTGATTGTCGCTAAATATGAGCGATTCGTTTCCGAAAATAATCAGTATGTGTCTTGGAAGACGAAGCTATAAGCGGCCACGAATATTAAAAAAGTATGTTGCTTGCAACAGGGACGAGTATTAATTAAAGGAGAGGCAAAAATCCTGAAGAAAGCCCAAGGGTGAAAAGAAATATCTCCACTAGGTTACCCATTTTAAATAACAACAACAACAACGCTATCAGCACTCTCGTAAGCAAGTTATATTTTCTTTATTAGGTAGTACTCTTTGCTACAACTTGAAATACAAATCTAGGGAAACGAAGGTCACTCGAAGCCCAATTAAAATAACATGAAACAAATGCAAAACAAAAATTCCTCGTTATTTCTTACCACTGTTCGATGAAATAAGCCTAATCAATGACCACAGCGTGTCCATCAACAAACTTAGCTGTCCCATCAACTGATTTGGTCACCGTGATTGCGTTCAGTAGCGAAACGATAAATACACAGCTCCCAAACAAAAGAAATCGGTTGACTTATCGAGGAATTTCTAAAACCAGTAGGCAAAATACAAAGACAATCTTTCTTCTAAATAACAGCAGCACGTAAAGCTTTTCTTCTTTCCTTTTTAGCGCGATGTTTTCCTGTAATTGTTAAGTCTTGTACAGTCCTTTCGAACGCCATTCCACTCACACAACATTCTCGTCTCCAAAGCTCAACCAAACGAAGGGCTCTGGGGACGAGAATGCGCACACGAAAGATGTTTTTATTTCCGGTTTCTGGCATTGAGCAAGCGCAATAGTACATTAATGCATTAGGCATGCGCTAACGGATGTCGTGGATTTTACGACATCCGGAAGGCACTGTTACCAGAGCCCTTCGTTTTTTCCGCTGACCAAACGAAACGAAGGCTCTGGGGACGAGAATGACAAAATCACGGAGAGCGGAGGAGATTGTATTCATAAAGCGTGCGAGAATTTTTCAAAATATGTGGAGTTTCCTTCCGAATTGAAACCCGGGCAACGTCAAGCAGTTGAAGCACTACTTAAAGGCAGTGATGTCCTCACTGTTTTGCTGACGGGCTATGGCAAAAGCTTTATATTTCAACTGTTTGCTGCCGCGGCTGCAAATTGAAAGGAGGCAGCATCAAACAGTGTTGGTTGTCTGTCCGTTACAACGCATCATCGACGACCAGGTAGCAGAAGCCAGAAGTATTGGAATGTCTGCGGCTTCTGTTGCCGATGTATCTAATGAAGAATTAAGATCGGCGAAGTTTCAGCTTTTGTTTGGGTCAGCCGAGAAAATTATCGACCAGCATTTGTGACCTCTCACGCTGAAAGTTAACGGGAAAAAATATTCAACCGTTCAAACGGCGGCTGTTAAACGTTTAAAAAAATCTTCACCCTTTCGAACGGCGAATGTTAGTACCCGTTTAGATGAAAGATTTCCAGCCATTTGAACAGCTATCGAAAGAGCTCTAGTGTTTTGGCCGGTGCTATTTAGTTTATTTATTTTTGTCCACCACGCAATTTGCATATGTTCGAAAGTAATTTGAAACCTTTACAATAAAAAACATCTCGCGATTCACAAAATTATAAACACGCTAGCGAAGTTTTAACGAAGCTTTACAATATCTACAATATTAAATCGTTTGGATCTTCTGCTTTCGGTTTTCTCCCTACACAGATCTATATTTGCCATACTTGCTGCGAGCAAGTTCCGTTTTTTTTTTTCACGTGGACTGTTACATGTTTGTTGACATTAACGCTCGTTTCCGGTTTGCGCTGATTGGCCGAATTCTGACAGCTCGGACAGCGGGAAGCCACGGTAAGTATTGGGGGCGGCATTCAAATTTCTGAGACATCGTTGCAAGCTCTCGCTCTCCGCTCTCTCAAACCTCGAGCCCGAGAGCTTGCTCGCAGGCTAGATTTAGCAAAGACAACGCGACGTGAAATGAGGACGCGACACCGCGCGGAATAGTCTGGACCCGACTTCTGGTCCTTATGTTCACGTTCTCGGGTCAAGGTCGCGTCGCGTTCACGACGGCATTTGGGTTGCTTTCACGTCGCCATCACGACGCGGATGATTGACTGCCAAGAAAAGCTTTTTTTCGAGTTGAAAAGGTAGGAAAATTTATTTGGCTACCTAAAATTATCATTTTAGTTTAATATTTCATGTGTCCTCAAAGCCTATAAGAGGGTCTGAATGGGGGGGTCCACATGTCGGTTGTCGGTTAAAATTTCATTACTTTGTCGGTTGTCGGTTAAAATTTTCGACCTTTGTCGGTTGTCGGTAAATCTCAGTTCATAATTAAAAATGGAAGATCATGCAAGTTAATTATTCACATTTGTTATGTAATTTGCGCAGTTTTAAGACTTTAAACTCTAGACGAAGTGTAAAACTTGTAATAATTCATTATTTGATTGCACTTAAACCTAGTTAACTCTGTTTTTTTTAGCAACGTGATCGTCTACCCCACTTTTATTTGCAAATCTAGTATACCGATAAAATCACCAAAGCTTTTATTCTAGATGTGAATTTGTTTTCCTGTCGATTACAGGGCATCGAAGTAAATCAAGAGAGGTAAATGTGACAAGAGTGAAATGCCCACTTCAGCCTTTGGTATACGTAATTTTGTTAGCTACGGAAGTCTTTTTTTTCCCAAGACGTCCACAAACACTTATTACACTTATTATTCAACGGCTCTCGTGCCTCTACTGTGGGGTTTCTTTGTTGTTTTTTTTTTGCCAAAAATTTGCTGCCATGCGTATCATGCACCGTTTAATGGATCTTTAATGATTTTACAACTATTATTACCTCTTACCGTCACATGTTGAGACGCACAAATGCACGAACAGCCCTGCCGGATCGTGTATCACACGCTCTGTTGACAAGCTCTGAATGTTCTTCAAAATCTGATTCCTCGTCATCCGAATCTGTCTCATATTCATCAATTTGTACTTCCCTGTGATCCTCAAACACCTCAGTAACATCCCCTTCGTTCACAAATTGTATGCTAACAACGCGTTGTGGTACTGCATTCGATGATGATACATTGTTTTCTTCAGGGAATCGAAGTCTCTCTTCAGACTCGTCGGTGCGATGAACAGCGTAGACAGCTGGCGGCAAGGCCCCAGCCTTATCTTTTGTGGTCTCGCTCCTAACCGTCCGTTGGCGTACTGGTCTATAACTCTTTAGCCACTCTTTGATCTGTCCTTCCATAGCTGGTGTTATGTCCTCACTTGGCAAAGGTGTCATCATAGCTATAGCGGAAACGGGCATGGCAGATTGAGGGACCGGATAGTATGATTTGTCATGCGTGTAGTACTTTGCTGCCCATCTAGATGTGCGCTTCAGAGATTCCTTGCAAATTGTTCCAAAATCCTGCGCATATGTAAGTACCGTAAATGTCTCATGCTTAAAGTGCGAGACAGCGTGCAAATTTTCCACTTCTGTTGTGAGCAACGTTTCGAGTAGCAGATCATCTGGAAATTGGGGGTTAACATCCATCACGTTCTTGTATAGCCTGTCCATCCCCTTTTTAAGCAAAGACACAGATACTTGCGGCTTCTGTGATACAGTTCCCTGTGGACCATTGGTTGCAGAAGTCTCGCTCAACTGGTAGCGTTCCTTCACCTTACACACAGTATCTTTTACATATTTGTCTATCTTTGTCACGTTCTCTTTTGCTTGTTTCAAGGACACTCCTTCAGGTTTTATACCCTTAGAATGAATTCCAAAGGTATCGTAAAGGAACCAAGAATCCCCAGAAAAGATATCGTTTGTGAGAGGCTCGTCACTATCTTCACTTTTCCAGCGGCAACATCTGTAACAAACAAAGTCTTCGGTTACGGAGCATATCCTCTCGATTTCTTTGAATGAGCATGAATCTTGTGTCCCATCGGAAGAACTGTTGTGGCCACTTCCTACCAAAGCTCTAACCGAGTTATCATCAGGGTTGTACTGCATGACCTTTCCCGCCTTTGTATTCGTGTACACTACCTTCCCGTTCAAGGCGCATACTTGGTTTACCTCAGAGCAAGGAAGAGTCGAGTTGCATACAGCTTGTGTAACCGTCTTTGTGCTAAGTTCACAAGTTCTGGAACGATGGTATGCACAACGAACTTAACGTCCTCCAGCACTTTGAGAACTTCTGGCCTTGTTAAACGAATAATGGGTTCGACAGCCATTCTATCTTTATTCCTAACACATTCAAGTGAAAGCAGCTTTCGAAGCTTCTTTTTGATAAACGCTTCCGCATTCTTGTCACGTAAGCTTCGAAGCAACACGAGATTGCTAAATTCACCGTCGAAGTTGATAAACCAGTTCGACCAGCTGCATTTACAGCTTTTTCCAACGTGAACGACATCTGGCAAGGGAACTACCAATTCTAATTTCGGTGGCAGTTCCTTGTCACTTAAGCGAACAAGTGCCTTCTTGTTGCACTCCTCGCAGTCGGTTGCAACTGCCATGATAACTAACTAGCTACTAACTTTTGGCACGTTACATTTCTATCTAAGCAGGAATCACACGCCCTTAGTTAAGATGGGTGATAAGAAACTTGTCCCTTGTTCTTGCAGCTTGCACAGACCGATTTTGCTTTTAGGCACTCTTCGCATTTGCTCATTGCTACACATTTTGAGGCCTCACTCATCACAATATGTTTCACACTTCGCTGACCTTTCAAGCAATTTTCACAGGTTTGTACGGTTCTAATACTATCTTTCATGCAAGAAAATGTTTCTTCTCTAGTCACAGATTTGGGTCGGAAATGAACCGCCACGGCATTGCAGCACCGTTATCAAGCGAGGTCGCAATTGTTATGTCTGCGCTGGTGATTAGATTGGTCTTTATCTTTTCAGGGTCTGGAAGTGGATGCTTTTTCAAGAATTTCTCGTCCAGTTTATGTATAAGACCAATTACTTGTTTCGCTCTTTCCATCGTTTCCCGCGCTCCCATTTTCTCTTTCACTGTTCTTTACGGATAGGAGCCTCTGCGGAGGAGAGAGCATCCATGCGACCTTGACTCTAAAAGGGAATCTCGGCTAGAAAACATATTTCTTCTAGATCATTAGTTCGTGTCATTGTTAAACTGGTTTACGGGTTTTGAAGGTGATTACAAACCTTTAACTCTTGAATACTGGGCATTTTGTTTCTGCCTTTTTTGCTTTCAAATTTCCCGCGCGCCGCCATGTTTGTTTTCGCAAAGTTTGATGGGAAATTATGACGTCATTGCGTTGTCGTGAGTTTTCAATACGACGGTTTAAGTCAACATCACGTAAATTTATAAATATATATATGCGTTTAATGCATTTTTGACTGAATATTGTACGGTTCTACCGCGAAATCTTCTTCTTTAAACTCCATATTGACATCTTCGACAATGTAATGACGTCATAAATTACCATAAAGAAAACATGGCGGTCCGCGGGAAAAAAAAATGAAAAAAGAACACTTCACATTCAGTAATCAGTCACGGAGATACCGACTTAAAACCCCAGCCTGAGTTAAATATAAGAATTACGAATACTTTGGATCTAAAACTGTTTTTCAGCCGATGTTCCCTTTAAGAGTGGCATCATTCTTGTTCTTTCTGAATCATGACACAACAGCAGGGCGTCTCGTCGGCTCGCTTACGAGCCGCTGTTCTAGAAATGAGCCCGCCGCTGCCCTCCGAAAAGGAGGATCCCGGGGCTTTAAAGTAATTTGAAGACAGGAAATTCTATAATTGACGAAATTTGGAATTAATGTGGTTACGTCTGGTGAAATAGAACCCACCAAAGGATCTGAACATTTCCTGCGCTAAAAATAAATTCAAAATGCTCTTCTTTCTGAATACAAACATCCCTATAATGTCGGACCATGTCGGTTGTCGGTTAGTATTTATTTGTCGTTAGTCGGTAATTTTTTCCTCGTTTTGTCGGTAGTCAGTAATATTTTTCGCCCTTTGTCGCTAGTCGGTTAACCCCATTCACACCCTCCTATAACTTTTAAAAACCGACAAAAACTTGTTGATACTGATTCGGTTTTGTATTTGTTTTCTTGAGTTTTCATGTCAAGTCTTTTTTCGACCTTTTTTGTGGAAGAATGGTGCTGTTTTGCTTGACAAGTTTCTTATTCTGGAGAGATAATAAAGGCATGAATTTATTTTGCATTTTTAGCGGTTACGGTTTTATAAAATATGATAGAAAATCTTGGTGGATAATTTACGGGGTTGTTCATTTTAGCCCATTTACAACAAAACAACAAATTCAACAACAACACGCTATAATTAAACTACTTACATAAGCTTAAGTTTAGGCCAGAGCCGACGAGAATGACAGAGCTTCTGAGCAGATAAAAATTTTCCATATTATCAATCTATGTTGTCTATCAACAAGTTTTCAGTGAGCTCACTAAAGTGCATATTTATGAATTTTAATGTTTACGTACAACTAATTACTTCAAAATTCAAAATTTATCACCAAACTTTTCCGTTTTCGTTCAACTTTTGCTCTTTATCTGTTCGTCCATTTTAGCTTTAATTTTTTAATTTTAAGTTTGACTTTTTTTTTTTTTTTCACGGTTACGTTCAGTCCTTTTTTCTTTCGCTTGCTGGTTTTTGCGTTCGGTTGTCGGTCATCATGTCGTTCGGTGATTCATGGGTTCAGTTGAGCTGTCAAATGTTCCCTGATGTTCTGTGCGTCATTTTGGCTGTCGTTCCGTTCGTTGATTCTCGGTTTTCGATTTTGGGTTGAACTGTTCGTATCTGTTACTTTTTACAAAAACAAAGTTGGACCTTCTTACCTGTTTGGTGTTTTTTACGGTTTGGCACAAGCGAACGTTTTATTTCGCCCACTACTCCAAACTTTTATAAACTAATTCAAAGATTTGCAACGGGCATTAAAACATTTTAATAAGTGTTTATCTGAAGATAGGTTTAAGTTACAATACAAATAAAATATTATAAGCTCACTTAAAGTGGTACTATGATAAAAAATCGTGGAAAACTCATTTTTTGTTTTCGTTATCTGAAAAAGGTGTAATAAATTAATAACATTTGGTATTTTCATTCTACTCAAGGTAAGTGATGGTGTGGACTGAGCAAAAAGACTTTGTCATGTCAAAGGAAGTGGCGGGGGAGTGTTCATCAGTTAACCCGGAGGCAGGGAAATGGGCATTGCATATGGCAGGTTGTGGCAAGCAAATTGAACAGTTCGCCACAGTTCTGTGTCAATGCCCGAGCTGTAAGAGATCAGTTTAATAAAAATTCATATCCCAGTTTTCAAGTCGGTGTCGATGTGAACAGATGATATCCTGTGGGATTTGCAAATTATCAAAAAGTAACTGCAGATCGTCTTTTGCAACTCGCAATTCAGTGCGACATTCAACATCTTCCCAATTGTCGATGTCAAAGTGCCCAAACTTAGAATAGGGAAAGACTGACTTACCAAACGGACAACGTTCTACAACAGCTCATTTCAAAATCTGAGGACTGTTGTCTTTCGTGCGAAATTAATAACATATTTCTTTTATATTTCCCTTTTCCATTTATCTATTAACAAACTAAAAAGACACGTAATGGAGACAGTGAATTGTACGGAAAACAAATCGAATTCAAGAACATAATCGACGTCACTGTCCGTCTTGTTTTCAGCTTGCTAAATCCCTTTTACCCGCAACGCGACGACGTTGTCGACCCAGTGTTAATCTGTCATTTCTTGTGCGCGCGCCGTCCTCATCTCACGTCACGTTGTCTTTGCTAAATCTGTCTAATATTTATTATTGAATAACTTATCATCTGTCACTTAATAGGTAACAAATGACATCCCTTGTTGAAGCATCTTCAATCCTTATTCCATCTCTCGATATTTCACACCAGTCTTTCTAACCTTAGGTATAAATTAACGCTTCCAAAAATCGCACAAAATAGCCAAAATTGCCGCCATCTTAAGAAATACAATATTTGTCATTGAATAACTTATTAACTGTCACTTAATCGGTAACAAATGACAAACCTTGTTGAAGCACCTTCAATCTTTATTCCATCTCTCGATATTTCACAACAGTCTCTCTAACCTTAGGTATACCTTATTATAGGAAATTAACGCTCCATGAAATTAACGCGAATTTTCAAAATTCGCGTTAATTTAAGTCGCGTTAATTTTTGTGAGCGTTAATTTCCGCGACATTATTTAAGTGGAGCGTTATTTTCCAAGACCTTAATTTCACCCCAAATTCTGGATACCGTCCGTACACATAATAGCAACTAGGAAACAATAACCTTCTCTTTCTGCACACTAGTTTTCAATCTTTTTACAATGTAAAAGCCTTAAAGATATATCGTCTGCAATATTTCCAGTTCATTCTTGCTTTCAGAAGAGCGGTTCTCGGGCATCCGTTTTTTTCTTGTACTACACAGTCAGCCAAAATATCTTTAGAGACATCAATAATCGCGTTAATTTTCTTCATTTTGAAAATTTGTTCCTTCTCTGGCGTTAATTTCTTTTATTCCAAAGAAATTTTCCCTTCAATTCGCGTTAATTTAAGTCGCGTTAATTTCAAAGACCTTAATTTACAGGAGCGTTAATTTCCTATAATAAGGTAGATTAACGCTGCCAAAAATCGCACAAAATAGCCAAAATGGCCGCCATCTTGTCGCGAAATACAATATTTATCATTGAATAACTTATTACAGCCAAATTCGTTGTATCGCGATGCGCAAAATGCAAACTTCGAAAAATTTTCTGCTTTTTCTGCGTTTTCTGTTCCGTCGATCATCTCAGTGGGAGGCGGGGTTATGTATTTAATTAATATTGGTAATTGAACTGAGTGGAGTGCAATTTGGTCTGAAATCATACGCGTAATTTCAAAATCAAACGAGCGCGATAGCGCGAGTTTGATTTGAAATCACAAGTATGATTTCAGACCAAAATTGCACGACACGAAGTTCAATTACCACTTAATTACATCCATTTTGAAATCCCCCAATATTGCACAAAAAAGTGTAATATTGTAATAAGAGGATCACCAGTGATTTCAAATGGTGCAATTTGGAAATAAATTGCACCATTTTAAAATGATGCGATTTAGAGTCCAAAATGGTGCAATTTGGAAATAAATTGCACCATTTTAAAATGATGCGATTTAGAGTCCAAAATGGTGCAATTTGGAAATAAATTGCACCATTTTGGACCAATCAGATTCCAAGGATCACCAGTGATTTCAAAATGGATTTAATTAAAGACTGAACATGAGATCGATTTATGAAAAATTAAACGAGCTAAATGCTAGAAATACCTGGAAACTGTAAAATACCTGTAATCGGCGTGATTAAAAGACCAAAACGGAATTATGATCAAATTTCTGTGCCCGAGTCGAAAGAGTGTGTCGTACGTAAGACAAACTTATAGCCGAAAATTCTGTCAATGATTTCATCTTCAAAATCATCTTCAAGATGATTTCTTTCAAATATTTAGTTCATATTCAATCACATTGCATCTTGTTTTTGTATATTTTCTTTTATTTTCCGTCGTTACTACATTCGTTTTCTGCATACATACTGTCAGTTTAAATTTGCATATTATTACCGTTGATGCATGATCGGTCGACCGTAACAGGCTGTAAACAACAGGAAAGGCTCAAACTTCTCGGCTCGCCAGCGGAGTCGATTTTGCCAGCATATAAATGAAATATTCCATGGAAGTTGAAGAAGGTTTTTCCCATCTCTAGTCGTCGAATTTTTTTAGATGCAAACTTTTGAAGCCGATAAAACGTCCAACGCCGGCGAGCTCACTAATTTAATATGCCCGATGCAAATCAGATTTACAAGCGAAGACACAAATCTTAGGTAAAAATCGACGGATAAAATTAACTTTTTGAATTCCTCTCCTGTATCCATCTTCTTCGATTAAGCATCCTTTCTCTTTCTCATCAGCTCTTCGAATAAAATTTATCGCCATTGAACTCTCCGAATCAAACTTGCGGGAATCACTCATCGCGCTAAAAACTCGCTCCGTGTTAACCCCGCCTCCCACTGAGATGATTGACGGAACAGAAAACGCAGAAAAGGCAGAAAAATTTTCGAAGTTTGCATTTTGCGCATCGCGATACAACGAATTTGGCTGTAACTGTCACTTAATAGGTAACAGATGACAAACCTTGTTGAAGCGTCTTCAATTCTTATTCCATCTCTCGATATTTCACAACAGTCTCTCCAACCTTAGGTACAGATTAACGCTCCCAAAAATCGCACAAAATAGCCAAAATGGCCGCTATCTTGTCGCGAAATAAAATATTTATCATTGAATAGCTTATCATCTGAAGAGTTCAAAGTTCAAAAGTGTTGACGGGCCTGCACGACTCCTGCAGTTCGCAAATAAATTTTAAAGCCTTCATAGCTTAGTCTTTACGTTCTTTCTTAAGTAAGACTCGAGTTTCGGTTCTAAGGTGAACCTCATAAGTTGCTCCCACAAGTGAATGTCTCGCGGAATGATACGAAATTATTCCGTTGTACATGAAATCTTTGCCGCTTTTGTACTCTTGGGAAGGATCGAATGTTCCGTTTTCTCATTGGCCCGTTTAATTGAACCAATAGCATTGGTGTAGATAGTTTCGATCCGACGTAAGGTTGTGTTTCTTACTGAGGCTTTTTTCTTAATTTCTGAGCATGTAAGGTATTTTCTGACACAAAGAACAGCTCTTTTAGTGTTGTAGACAGGAGGTCTCGTTATGTCTCAATGAATTCGAGATACATTGCGTATTTTTTCTAAAACAAGCGTGTAATTCTGGTGTCAAGTTGTGTTTTACTTCACACTGTAAAAATGGACTAGTTAAAATAACTATTTTAATTAGTCGTAACTAAAATTAATGGTCATTTTAACCATTCTTAATAGTCAAAATTGTCAACAAAAGAAAACAGTTAAAATAAATTTTATAAAAGGTCATTTTTATCTCGTTAAAGCGCATGCGCGCAAAACGAGATATAGGAGTCATTAGAATATAGGGACAAAAGTTGTTAACAAATTTTTGTGGACTTTTTTCCGGGGGGGTTAGTTGTTTCTTCTTTATAGAAGCTATATTAGGGCATTGAGGATATGGTTGGTTAAACCGGTTAGGATTTCAAGAAGGGCGTCACATACTGCTCCTAAAATTTTTGGGGAGCACACCCGGACCTATTGTTAATTTCCCTTGGGTATCGGGATGCCAAAACTTGTTATGAACTTGTCATATCTCACATTACGTTACCGCAAAGGTATTAAGTTCTTCTTAAGTTTCGATATCTCACGTTACCTATCAGTTTCAATCATTTGTCGTATAGTTGGAAGGGTAAAAATAGGTCAAATGCGGTTTTTTTTTGCCAAACGCAGTTTGAGAATTTCACGAATGGAGACGTTTCAAGAAAGCTAAATGGGACGGGAAAGTTTGTGTTTTAATATGAGCGATATGGCAGAGCAAAATTGCGTTTGTTCTATTTTGATTCATTGCTATTACGGTTTGATTATGCAATTCTTGGCTTTCACTTACGTCATATCAAAATTCAGAAGCATTAAAAAATAGATTTCGAATCCAAAATGTTTATGGAATTGTAGAGAGTTTAAAACTACATATCTTGGCCAAATTTTGAAGCGCAAAAGCATTTCGTTCAAGAGTTATAGGCGAACGAGTATTAGATATTTTTAGTAAGAAATGTATGAAAATATTTTTAGTAAGAAATGTATGAGAGAGGGGCACAAAGATGGCGGCCAAAAATTCAAAGTCTTAATTACACCAAAAATCACATCCAAAAACATTGTATCTGCTATAAGCTCAATTAACTCGGCTTATAAGCACTTATAATGCAAACAATAACTTTCAGCTGATTCAATTTCGTTTATTTTCGCGGCTTATCTGAAATAGCGTGACGTATTGCGTGACACATTTAAAACCTTTGTAAATCGGAAGCAAAACATCGTTAAAACCTGAAACTTTTTGTGAAAGATTATAACACTTGTATCCACATACCATGTTAGAAACAGCTTTGTAGAACGTTTTCTTTAGATTTTTTAATTTTTATGACGTCATGTGAAAGCCAAGAATAGTATGGCAAAGACGTCATAGTTTTGTTGATTTGTCCGACTGAATTTTTTTTGCGGGAGGATATTTTTGCGGGTCGCGGAGACAGCTAAAATTTGCTGGAAGGAAATGCTTGCGGATTTCTGGTCAAGTATAAATAAAATCCAAGGCATCGGTATTAAACTGCAATTTTACTTCCTGACCGGAGGTTTGTATAGTTCCCATAGTTATGGTTGCTGTTCTGGCGCCAATATGAACATAAACAACGAGAAAACTAGTGAGTGAATTATTGTACTTTGTTGTAAAAACGTATCAGTATTCTGATAACAGTCTCTGGTTCTTTTGAGGACGTGTTTGGAGTTGAATCGGGAATACAAATGACTGTTGTGCCGGTCGTCTCGGAGGTCATTGTTATGAGAGTTATGAGTTATGAGAGTTCACCGTTCTGTAAAACGAGGACCGGATGGCGGCGGATGGCGGATAATAAAATGCAGATGATAAAATGCGGATGAAAAAAAAAAACAGAAAAATAATTCCTTACGATTTTTACCAAAAAAAAAAAAGAAAAGAAGCAGAAATAACTTTAAAATGGCACGAAACAAAACACGAAACAATAACTTTATTGTCCAAACTGTCTTCAAGTTCCACTTCATGCCTCACTCAACCCTAGTTGGAAAATATATGAATGTTGCGTTTCGAGCCTCTCTCCTAGGTTTGACCGATTGTGCAGTCTGCACGTGTTTGAGGATGGAGTCCGACGAGTGTGACGATTACGGGCTTTTAAAATCTGTGTTTAGGAAACGGTAAGTTAGTAGAGTTCTTAAATTCGATTTAACTTCACCTGTTACTTTGCTTCACAAACAATCTTTGCTGACTTTTTATTCGTGTTTGTATCTGGTTCGTTGAAGAGTCAGGAAGGTGATGCAGTTGAGTGTTTTTATCATAGATATGTTAAAAGGGTTAATTACTACACTAGTTTCCGTTATGGATATCTTTGGAATGCATGTATCCAGATAAGACCTTTTTGAGTGTTCCACTGTCACGATCATTCATTCCTGTGTTATCCTTTGTGAAAGCAAGAGCAACACTACAATGGTATCTCAGAGAACTGTTGGCATGTGATGCCTGTCTTGATGCTTGTGGTGCAGTGTGTTTTGGGGAATTCTTCCATCCCACGTTTCCTCCTTTTATTGCTAGTCAACATTTGAACATTAACCAGCTCGAACTGCTTACAATCAGGTCAGCGTATACGCACTGAACAATCAACGTTCAACGAACGCCTTCATGCAGCGTTGTCTACGTGAACTTTGGTTGTTGCTGTCTCTTAACAATATCCGTTTATCTGCGCGTTACATTAGCGGGAAGTCTAACGTTTTAGCGGATGCGTTGAGTCGTTCT
Source organism: Cladopsammia gracilis (assembly GCA_022457155.1). Lineage (NCBI taxonomy): Eukaryota > Metazoa > Cnidaria > Anthozoa > Scleractinia > Dendrophylliidae > Cladopsammia > Cladopsammia gracilis. Next base: position 15,265 of record JAJGOT010000879.1, read on the forward strand.
CACTTAGACTCCTCGTAGTCAGACTATGCGTAGCTTGCCGTAGCTACCTTGAACCTTACCCAAGTATTTCCTAGCGACTCTAAGTTCGTTTTTAATGTATATTAAGTAGCTACTTCCATTTATTTTCATAGATCCTTATTAAGTTTATTGATTTTTTTTTCTTTCTGTTTTTCAATTTAATCTCGCAGATCACATCGACGCTTTGCAGCAGCATTTAGGAACTATTCAGGTCCATGCTTTTTGCGACTACACAAAGCGCTCTATGAGATGCTATATGCGAACATATTTATTGTTTCGCCAATATTTCGATTTCTTACCTTTTCCAGTTTCCAAATCCGTTTATTTGCTTTATTTAGTTTTTTTGTCACGTTCTTTAACGTCATACCGTTCAATCGTTAATTATTTGAGCATTATTTCACATATTAACCGCTCGTGTGGTGCCAGTTTTGCCTTTCTTCACGATTATCACGTTTATCTTGCCAAACGAGCGGTGCGTCGGATCTTGGGTGATTGTGTCGCACGAAAAGAACCGATCACTGTTGAGATCCTTTTACAATTGTCCCGTCTTTTCGATTTAGATAATCATTTGCACGTCTGCATGCGTGCTTTATTTTTAGTAGCCTTCTTTTCTTTTTTACGTATCTCTAATTTAGTACCGTATAAGTTGTCTGAAATTGGCGATTCCCAGGCGTATTTTTTGACGCTATCTAGCGTGACTTGCACACCGCAAGGGGTTTTGTTGCGCATCACGCGCACGAAGACACTCCAGTTTCGGGAGCGGGTTTTAGAAATTCCCTTGCCTTTTTATTCCGGGTTCGCCCCTTTGTGCTGTCACCGCGCTTAGGCAGTATTTAGCTAGTGTACAATTGTCACCTTCTTTACCATTATTCATTTGTCAATCTCGGGGATCGAACAGGCCTATCTTGGCTCACCAGTATAACGCTTTTATTAAGAAGTCACTTTCAGCCATTGGGTTTAATCCCGTACAGTATTCCTCGCACAGTTTTCGTCGCGGGGGCGCTACATTTGCTTTTTGTAATCGAGCGCCTACAGCTTTTATTAAATCGCATGGCGATTGGAAGAGTGACGCATATTTAGTCTATCTCACTCTTTCCAACGAAAATAAGTTAAAAATTCTCCATTCTATCACAACCAGACTCTCTCCCACATCGTAACTTCTTCTTCTCAAACCCTTATTTCATTCTTTTTCCCCTTTGGTGGTTTAGGGTGTTGTCTCTTGTGCAGTATCAATTTTGAATAAACATCTGTTTAACCCCATCTACTGAGTCTGTTTGTGGTAGTAATTGCAAAACAGTGTCTATCCATATCAAATGCCCTTGCATTGCATGACAATCCGAGTTTTATGACCTCAATAAACAACATTTTAGAAACTTTCCAAGGTATATCAGATACAAATTCTCTTTTCGTGGAAAATAGTCAGAAATCCATAAAAATTTTCTTAAATAGAATTATTAATAATATAGAATCAGAATCTAAGGTACATCAGATGAAGCCTGTTCAACTAAACATCAAGCTCAATTTTTATTCTAAATTCACAAATGACACAGGAAGTTCTAGTAACTGTTATGACGTAATAAAAAATATGAAACACAAACGAACGCTGGCTAAGTTTCGAACAGGAAATCATTGCCTACGTGTTGAAACGGGTAGACATGCAAAACCAAAAATTCCAAGAGATTTGAGGCACTGCGAATGCTGCTTACCTGCTTTCGACTGTTTCATATTCTGACCTAAGAAATTCACTACATTGTAAAAGTTTTTTGAACCTACAAAATACATATAGAATTAATTTCTTTTTTAACAATGTTGACACAGGTGAATCACTTTATATATGAAGCTTCAGAGAGACGAAACACTCTGTTAGCAAGGACTGCAATCACTATATTCTAGTTTAATCTGTTAGTGTAATAGGCAATACCATGTATGTAAATGGGAATGCTAATAAACTTTTGATTTGATTTGATTTGATTTGTAATTGAGTGTTTTTATCATAGATATGTTAAAAGGGTTAATTACTACACTAGTTTCCGTTATGGATAACTTTGGAATGCATGTGTATTCGATATTAAACACCTTTTTGAGTGTTCCACTGTCACGATCATTCATTCCTGTGTTATTTATAATCGCCAAAACGGGAATCTGAGTAACTGGTTATATATATTTAAAGTTAACTTGGTCAGGGGTGAAAGAGTTTTGTTTCCTAAGTACTAGAAAATCATACTTTTCATACTTTTCACGTTTTTTAAATTTGGCTTTCTTTACATGTAGTATTTTATCTATTAAACATATGATAAATATATTAATTTGAGAATATCAGTATTATAAAAGTGACAGGCCAAACACGATTTCCGCTAGTTGCAAAATGTATAAAGAAACCTCTAGAATAGCTTTGACAAATGCTCGATGTATTGTATGACTCTTTGATCTTTGGGATATAAATCTCTTTAATGACAGGAGGTCAGTTTACATGCTGTGCACACTCACTGCCATTTATAGAATTATTGTTTCTCTATGCCTTCGTTATGCTAATTCTCTTGGCATATGTTGGGGCGTCTTTGGCTAACTTTTGTTGCAAGATAAGTAGTGATCGGCTGCAGTTTTTGTTAATTTTTATGAATATGCTTGGATCAGTCAATTTCTCAGCCGGTGATTTAGTGTCTAAGTCTGCGGTGTGCAAGACTTGTGAGAAAGTGGATCTTTATCACGGATGTAAGTGTCTAAGATCAAAGTCTAAAGCTGCCGTATCTCTACTGGAATAATGACTTCTTGCAGTTTATGTTTTAGCTCCTTGTTTTATTCTGTTTTTGAGTAGTGTTTCTTGGAGCTTGAAGAACCTCCTGATCCGTTGTTTCATAATGGCGTTCGGTATTGCATCCCGACATGGCTTGTACAGATATGGTGATCTGTTTTGAAAATCTCACGGATGCTAGTGAATTCTTACGTTTTTCCACAGTTTATTTTTTAGTATTTATCAAATTATTATCCTCAAGCTGTAAACTGCGCATTGTAAATTGGCGTAGAAATAATGGCAAAGTCCCGGATTGGCGTCATCTAATTACCATTTTGTAAATTCAAATCTCTAAAAATAAACTCACAAACGCGACGTTGAAAACAAGAAATATTTTACCATTTAACTATTCAGAGGGTGTGAATGGGGTTAACCGACTAGCGACAAAGGGCGAAAAGTATTACTGACTACCGACAAAACGAGGAAAAAATTACCGACTAGCGACAAATAAATTCTAACCGACAACCGACATGATCCGACGTTATAGGGATGTTTGTATTCAGAAAGAAGAGCATTTTGAATTTATTTTTAGCGCAGGAAATGTCCAGATCCTTTGGTGGGCTCTACTTATTTCACCAGACGTAACCACATTAATTACAAATTTCGTCAATTATAGAATTTCCTGTCTCCAAATTACTTTAAAGCCCCGGGATCCTCCTTTTCGGAGAGCAGCGGCGGGCTCATTTCTAGAACAGCGGCTCGTAAGCCGAGCCGAGCCGACGAGACGCCCTGCTGTTATGTCATGATTCTCAGATACTTTTGCCTAAACTTTTACCTACTTTTGACTTGTGTGGTCCCTCCATAAACTCGACAAGACGATGCCAATCAGGCTACACAACAGAAAGTGGAATGATCAAGCCCCATTTGCAGTCACTCCACTCCCTGTGTCAGCATCCAAAAGCAGATCTACACGCGATTGTTGATAATAAGAAGGTTCGCGCCATCCCAGTAGCTTTAGCAAGTGACGGCACGGCTCTGAAGCCAGGCCTAGAATACGACTCACGGCAAAAACAAGTATTTGGTCTTATACATAAAGCCTTTGACGAGAAATTCGTGAAAAAGCATCCACTTCCAGACCCCAAAAAGATAAAGACCAATCTAATTACCAGCGCAGACTTAACAATTGCGACCTCGCTTGATAACGGTGCTGCAATGCCCGTGGTGCTTCATTTCCGACCCAAGTCTGTGACTGGAGAAGAAATATTTTCTTGCATGAAAGATAGTATTACAACCGTACAAACCTGTGAAAATTGCTTGAAAGGTCAGCGAAGTATTAAATATATTGTGATGAGTGAGGCCTCAAAATGTGTAGCAATAAGCAAATGCGAAGAGTGCCTAAAAGCAAAATCGGTCTGTGCAAGCTGCAAGAACAAGAGACAAGTTTCGTATCGCCCATCTTTAAGGGCATGTGATTCCTGATTAGATAGAAACGTGGCGTGCCAAAAGTTAGTTGTCATGGCAGTAGCAACCGACTGCGAGGAGTGCAACAAGAAGGCACTTGTTCGCTTAAGTGACATGGCAGATAACAAGGAACTGCCACCGGAATTAGAATTGGTAGTTCCCTTGCCAGATGTCGTTCACGTTGGAAAAAGCTGTAAGTGCAGCTGATCGAACTGGTTTATCAACTTAGACGGTGAATTTACAATCTCGTGTTGCTTCGAAGCTAACGTGACAATGCGGAGGAGTTTATCAAAAAGAAGCTTCGAAAGCTGCTTTCACTTGAATGTGTTAGGAATAAAGACAGAATGGCTGTCGAACCCATTATTCGTTTAACACGGCCAGAGGTTCTCAAAGTGCTGGAGGACGCTGTGCTGGAGGACGTTGTGCATACCATCGTACCAGAACAATACAGATTTTGGACAAGTAACCAACGCGGTGTATGCCCTCACCCGATCGCAGTTTCTAATGGCCCAACAGCTTCGATCCTTGCGCTTGATTACAACTTTGAGACAGGTTTATCAAGACTCCTAACAATAAGATTGCACCAGCCAGCAGATGTCTCTGTTGTGCGAGATGGACTGAGGGATGCTAGGAACTTGTGCTTCATCGATGAGATTGCATTCTTGTGCGAACGGGGAAAATCAATTTCTTTTGTCGACTTCAAGGGAAAAGTGAAAATAAGTTCAAAGTCACTCAAGCGAAGAGCTGAACTTCTGAGTCACTTAAAGGCACTATCTCTCCCAACGGATGGAACGGTTCTCGTTTTGCACCAAAGACTTGACGACCACTTGGGTGCCATTTCTAAGAGCATTGACTGTGCGGAACACGTCCAGATACATCCAAATCGTCTTAGTAAGCCTTCTGCTATCTGTGCTTCAAGCAATGATTTGTTATTTTGTAGTGATGACTAGAGTCAATATGTCTATCAGATAGCACTGACCATTCATGGCAATGCTACGAAATTCACTGCCTATCCATCCAGCATCGTAAACCTTTTGTCTATTACTCTACTTGACCAATGCGCATTCTTCTCAGGAGCCTCGAGCCAAGGTGGGCTGTACAAATCTGAACTTAGCACAAAGACGCTGACACAAGCTGTATGCAACTCGACTCTTCCTTGCTCTGAGGTAAACCTTGAACGGGAAGGTAGTGTACACGGATACAAAGCCGGGAAAGGTCATGCAGTACAACCCTGATGATAACTCGGTTAGAGCTTTGGTAAGAAGTTGCCACAACAGTTCTTCCGATGGGACACAAGATTCATGCTCATTCAAAAAAATCGAGGGGATATGCTCCGTAGACAAGACTTTGTTTGTTACAGATGTTGCCATTGGAAAAGTGAAGATAGTGACGAGCCTCTCAGAAACGATATCTTTTCTGGAGATTCTTGGTTCCCTTTAAGATACCTTTGGAATTCATTCCAAGGGTATGAAACCTGAAGGAGTGTCCTTGAAACAAGCAAAAGAGAACGTGACAAAGATTAACAACTATGTAAAAGATACTGTGAGTAAGGTGAAGGAACGCTACCAGTTGAGCGAGACTTCTGCAACCAATGGTCCACAGCGAACTGTATCACAGAAGAAGCAAATATCTGTGCCTTTGCTTAAAAAGGGGATGGACAGGCTATATAACAACATGATGGACGTTAACCCCCAATTTCTAGATGATCTGCTGCTCGAAACGTTGCTCACAATAGAAGTGGAAAATTTGCACGCTGTCTCGCACTTTAAACATGAGACATTTTCGGTACTTACATATGCGCAGGATTTTTGAACAATTTGCAAGGAATCTCTGAAGCGCACATCTAGATGGGCAGCAAAGTACTACACGCATAACAAATCATACTATCCGGTCCCTCAATCTGCCATGCCCCTTTCTGCTATAGCTACGATGACACCTTTGCCAAGTTTGAAAAGTGAACATAACACCATAACACCAGCTATGGAAGGACAGATCAAAGAGTGGCTAGAGAGTTATAGACCATACGCCAACGGACGGTTAGGAGCGAGACCACAAAAGATAAGGTTGGGGCCATGCCGCCAGCTGTCTACGCTGTTCATCGCACCGACGAGTCTGAAGAGAAACTTCGATTCCCTGAAGAATCGAAAACAATGTATCATCAGCAAATGCAGTACCACAACGCGTTGTTAGCATACAATTTGTGGACGAAGGGGATGTTACTGAGGTGTTTGAGGATCATAGGGAAGTACAAATTGATGAGTATGAGACTTATTCGGATGACGAGGAATCAGGTTTTGAAGGACATTCAGAGCTTATCAACAGAGCGTGTGTTACACGATCCGGCAGGGCTGTTCGTGCATTTGTGCGTCTCGACATGTGACGGTAAGAGGTAATAATAGTTGTAAAATCATTAAAGATCCATTAAACGGTGCAGATTGATACGCATGGCAGCGAAATTTTTGGCAAAAAACCCAAAGAAACCCCACAGTAAAGCCACGAGAGCCGTTGAATAATAAGTATAATAAGTGTTTGTGGACGTCTTGGGAAAAAAGACTTCCGTAGCTAACAAAATTACGTATCCCAAAGGCTAAAGTGGGCATTTCACTCTTGTCAAATTTACCTCTCTTGATTTACTTCGATGTCCTGTAATCGACAGGAAAACAAATTCACATCTAGAATAAAAGCTTTGGTGATTTTATCGGTATAATAGATTTGCAAATAAAAGTGGGGGAGACGATCACGTTGCTAAAACACAGAGTTAACTAGGTTTAAGTGTAATCAAATAATGAATTATTACAGGTTTTACACTTCGTCTAGAGTTTTAAGTCTTAAAACTGCGCAAATTACATAACAAATGTGAATAATTAACTTGCATGATCTTGCATTTTTAATTATTAACTGATATTTACCGACAACCGACAAAGGTCAAAAATTTTAACCGACAACCGACAAAGTAATGAAATTTTAACCGACAACCGACATGTGGACCCCCCCATTCAGACCCTCTATTCAATGTCTGAAAATATATTTCTAGCGGTGAGGTACCGTGTATACGATAAACACCGTGAGTTACGTTCGTGTTGCAGTTACAGTTTTGAATTTGTTTTCGTACATTGGAATGAATATTGACTTATTGTGACCCGTACGAACTTTTTACGACTGATACCATAAGTTATGTAATGCAATGTAAAAACAAGGAGTAACGGTAATCAATGTATTTTAAAGTTAATGTTTGCACGCTTACGTGAGTTCGAGCCAGTTGATTACGCGGCTTTGCTAGTCATGAATGCGTGTGTGTGTGTGTGTGTGTGTGTGTGTGTGTGTGTGTGTGTGTGTGTGTGTGTGTGTGTGTGGGAAATGGGATTTGTGATCCCGGGTTATGGACCCTTCACGCTCAGTAACTAGTATAGGGTGAAGTAGAAAATGCTTTATCTGAGAACATGAAAGGCGAATGTAAGTTGAAATTTAATTCTTCATTAAATACTTTAAGGCATGCAGTTTCAACAATAACTATTTCTTTTTTTTTTGTAAAAGTCATAAGAAGGGTCGCACGGAGGTTCATTTTTTATTTTGTAGTGCAAATTAGGGCCTTTGTTATTTAAACCTCACCGGGATTACAAAATTTAAATAAGAAAGGAAAACCAAATGAGTTCTGGTAGTTGTAGTCAAATGACGCTATCGTACAAATGGCCTATTGTGGTTACAGGGGGAGTATCGTTGCTGGTTGCTGTAGTGGGGGCCGGGGGGCCTCTGGTGTCCCCCCCCCCTCCCCCCCTCCGGGCGCTGGAGCCTCGCAGTTCGCCTCGCGGCGTTTCGCCTTCGGGGAGTCTTTAACAACGAGCTCAGAAGACTGGCATCGGTAGCATAGTATTGGCTGGCCCGTGTACTTAAAAAATAACTCGAGCCCTTGAGTGACTAATTTGCGTGACACTGCCTTTTGTAAACGTGTGAATTCTACGACACGGATGCTGTTCTCGATGTGCTTGTAGCCCGTGGCTTTGAAGCAAAGCCGGCGGACTGCTCGTGCTTTGAGGTCGCCGTATTGTTCCACGAGTTGTAGCAGGTTTTCATCGGGGAATTCAACGGGAATGAAGCATGACACGTGTAGTGCTTTTTGCCCTAAAAGGCGTAAAGGGATGACGCGGCTTTCGCAGTCAAAGCCCGATGCCGCGAACCGCGTGGCCGATTCTGTAGATCGGAGGCTGATGTCGAAGCACTTTCCTACGTAGAGGGGTACAATCCCAACGATTTCTTCCTTAAAGTTCGGTAACGACTGCGCTATACTGAACGAGTCAAGATCCAGGTTTTCCTCCGCTATCAAGCGGACAGTAAGTTCTAGTGTGGGCGAACGGCTGGTGTGCGGAACGCGCGGCCATCTCCACGTAACGCGAGGGCGAGAAAACTCGCGAGACCAAAACCAAAACCACAAAATTGAAAAGCACGCACTCACCAAAGCGAAGACAGATAGTTACCAGACGCTTTCTTGCTTGTGGTGAAAAAACGGCACCAAATCTTGTGAAAAAAAAGCTCTCCTTAGTCGTCGAAGTTTAGGACTATTCTGGCTTTTGGTCTTGAAAAAGTGGGGCACTGATGAGAACAGATCCCCCAATGCTGTACAGAGAAGTTGTTAGCAGAGGGGCACGGGTTCCCCTCCTTTTGCAAAAATAAATAAATAAATAAATAAATGATAATAATTATAAGGCCTAGCCTATAACATTTTCTAAACACGTCTATTGTATAACCAAATAATAGGACCCCATTTTAGTCACTAGCGTGAAAATGTAAATAACTTCTGTAAAAATGCAAGGATCACTAGAACAAACAGTAGCAATATATAGCTGGACCGTTACTTGTTTATTAGCATATCGTGTGCCAGCAATTTATCTTAGCCCATTTTAAATAATGTAACCGTTTGTTTCCATCTTCACTAAGCTTTCCTAGCCCCTGAAGGTTAGTTTTGTCTAACCGAAATATCGGGCATATCTTATTAAAATAAATCGAACAAATATGCTGTCTGATCAGCCTTACATGTTAAAGTTGAAAATGTAAACTACGCCCATTTCGTGAACATAAATTTCTATTGGCTGATTTGCATCATGCGATGTTTTCATGTACGTACTTTTAGTAGACTTATTCAAAAGGTGCGCTACAACGGCATCTTTACCATATTCACTATCAATTCTTCTATTTTGTTTTTATTAACCTCACGTTCTAACGCTTTAACGAGATGGCTTTAAGAGCCCTTTGATTTTTTTCAAATTCTTTAGATCTCTTTATTTTCGCCCTGCTACAAGCAAGAAACGAATTCAGGCCGTCTCGGCCCTTTCGACGGTACTATAAGAAGCAAGGGCTGACAACTGCGTAGAAAAAGTAACGCAACAATGGCATGATTGAGACCAAACTGAAAGTTTAAATGCAACTGCGGATAGGTATTTCGCCGTTATTGCGGATCGTCAGCACAGTGTAGCAACAAGTTCGAGTAACTAACCTGACTGAGTACTTTCAAAATTAAACTCCGGATATGACCCTGTCCACGTGTACGGCTTATGCCATACACAATGACCAAAACAGTTGAGAAAATCATGCCACTGTTGCAAAACTATCTGCCAGAGAGAACATGGCCAAACCATGTGAAAAAACTAACGCAACATAATGGATGTTTCTACGTAGCGCGCCTCTCAAAAACCATCAATTTTAGTCTCCCGATCACCGTCGAAACCCGGGGGGAGGGGGGACTCCCATATGAAAGGCGCGGGGATGCTCGTCGTTTTGCTTAGGGGTGTAAATTTCGGATTTTGGTCTCGCTTAGGGTGTTCTGGGCAAAACGCCATTATATTTTGCCGTCAAAGTCTCGTTTAGGGTTGCACGCGAAGAAACATTAATATAATACATTTGTCTGTGTTTTAAAATGGTCTCTTTTAGGGGTCAACAAAAGCTTGAGCCACACCAAGATTGGTCTCCTTTAGGAGTTTAATTCATAATTTCAGACGGGCATCCCCGCCCCTTTCATATGGGAGTCTCCCCCCGGGCGTTGGTAGTGGGGGTGTTTCGCTGGGACCTAAGAACCTCTACCCCATCTCAGACCTAAAATTTCTATTTTTGCTACCCCATCTCAGACCATACAGTTAAATTTGGTAAAAGGCTCTTTATACAAAAAAGGGGTTTGTTTACACAAATTGACAGAATTAGGCGTCAAACCCATACACGCTCATTGAATCGACTTCTACAGGCACGGTTCCAGATGAAAAATGTACCGGAAAAAAATGACAAAACACTTAATTCGAAAATTGAACGGAAAAGTATACCCCATCTCAGAAGTAACGCAACAATGGCATGATTGAGACCAAACTGAAAGTTTAAATGCAACTGCGGATAGGTATTTCGCCGTTATTGCGGATCGTCAGCACAGTGTAGCAACAAGTTCGAGTAACTAACCTGACTGAGTACTTTCAAAATTAAACTCCGGATATGACCCTGTCCACGTGTACGGCTTATGCCATACACAATGACCAAAACAGTTGAGAAAATCATGCCACTGTTGCAAAACTATCTGCCAGAGAGAACATGGCCAAACCATGTGAAAAAACTAACGCAACATAATGGATGTTTCTACGTAGCGCGCCTCTCAAAAACCATCAATTTTAGTCTCCCGATCACCGTCGAAACCCGGGGGGAGGGGGGACTCCCATATGAAAGGCGCGGGGATGCTCGTCGTTTTGCTTAGGGGTGTAAATTTCGGATTTTGGTCTCGCTTAGGGTGTTCTGGGCAAAACGCCATTATATTTTGCCGTCAAAGTCTCGTTTAGGGTTGCACGCGAAGAAACATTAATATAATACATTTGTCTGTGTTTTAAAATGGTCTCTTTTAGGGGTCAACAAAAGCTTGAGCCACACCAAGATTGGTCTCCTTTAGGAGTTTAATTCATAATTTCAGACGGGCATCCCCGCCCCTTTCATATGGGAGTCTCCCCCCGGGCGTTGGTAGTGGGGGTGTTTCGCTGGGACCTAAGAACCTCTACCCCATCTCAGACCTAAAATTTCTATTTTTGCTACCCCATCTCAGACCATACAGTTAAATTTGGTAAAAGGCTCTTTATACAAAAAAGGGGTTTGTTTACACAAATTGACAGAATTAGGCGTCAAACCCATACACGCTCATTGAATCGACTTCTACAGGCACGGTTCCAGATGAAAAATGTACCGGAAAAAAATGACAAAACACTTAATTCGAAAATTGAACGGAAAAGTATACCCCATCTCAGACTTAGTGGGCAAAACTAAGACCCCATCTCAGACCCAGAAGGTCAAAAACCCGACCCCATCCAGCGGCACATTCCCGTATAGCTTATATATGGGAGACCCCCCGGGTTTTTTTAGCTACTGCTAATTAGTATAAAGTTAAAATTTGGGTACACGGCAGTTAATTTGGGATAATACAGATCATTTGGAACCTATTTACGCATCTCTTTTCAAGCTAGCGATGCAAACATCTTAGTCATATAAGAAGGATACAAAAAAAAAACTTTTCTCTTTGCCTCTGGGCACAAGTCATGAAATGTTTTCTTATCGCTGAAGGGCCAGTAATAGAAAGGAAGTCCGATGATCGGATTTCATCGTGCAGCCTCGTCACATAATTTGTTGAATTTCAAGTCAAAATTTACATTTCTTGAATCAGTTTTTCACTTCCTAATGTAACATTGCCTTGTATTTATTGTATTTGAAGCGCACAAAACGTTCAAATCACGTTCACCGATTTTTCATATCCAAAACATCATCACCAATATTTGGGTATAGGGGTGCCGCTGAGGGTCTGAGACCCTGACTCTGTTTAGGACAAAAAAAAAACGAAAATACCTACCCTGTGTAGAACAACACCCTTTATTTTAAGACCCTGTCTAGGACACGACTCGTGCGTGGTTATTAATCTGAGCTTTAAAAAAATAGTAGACGGATCTGAAACGAAAACGACTTCACCTTCGTATGAATATGCTAATCACGACAAGGGAAGTCACCACAAGCGCTACGTTAACTGGAACCATACCCTGTTTAGGACAGACTTGCGTTAAATTATATACCCTGTTCAGGACAAAAATGCCAAAAATGCCAAAAACCATACCCTGTCCAGCGGCACGTCCCCGTATAGGTCAAATAAGGGAGTACCCCCCCCCCCCCGCACCGGGTCACGCTCATACAAAGCCTTTGAGCGGACAGCAAACTTTGTCTGAGTCACGCACCCCTTCTTTCACAAAATACTAAATAAGCTTACAACATGTGAGCCATAACATCTTTAACAAATGCATTACAAGTTATCCCAATTATAAGCATCCTTGACATGATCTCGGACAAAGTGATTGTTGACATAAAGATCATGTTCTATTTCTCATTTAATTAAAATTGAAGTTTTCCAGCCTGTGTCATTGAAAATTGATTATGCTTTTAGCAGCAAATCTTATCACTGAAAGAACAATGAACGAAAGAAGAAAATCACGTTTCATGTACAATGTAATTGCTCACCTCAAATTCTCTCTTCTCACTCTTCGGGGCGTTATGTTATCACATAAACCATCCTTTTTTCCCAACAGACTAGAGATCCCAACGGCAGATGTCTACCCTTGGTTATTGGAAACGGTCCCATCAGCGTAATTCGTTGAAATATCAGATTGCAAATGATCAATATGATCCAACAAAATTGAGGGAATACTTTCCCAAATTCTGCATGTATTACAAAGCAGAAAGTTTTCCACTAATTTAGGCTGCTCTATCTAGTGTAGAAACTCTCTTCTCTGCAGAATCGAGACATCTCTGTTCTCGCGCTTCGCGCTCGTGTCTCGCGCTACGCGCTCACGCCCCAAAACCCGCTTGAGCGCCCCCAATAACGCCTGTTATGCAGGCTAGATTATCGCGGAGACAAGACCGAGAAGAATGGCTCGTTTTAGGCGTATTTGTCTCATTCAATACAGGCCGTAAAAATCACTTCAGGCCGGATTCTCGCTATGTCATTCCGGCTATAATTTTTCGTACGGGTTTCACCCTTTTTAATCTATCAATACCAGCTACGAAAAGCGCGTGAAGCATTTCTCATAGACAAAGCAAAGACGTTAGAACCACTTGGAATCAACAGACGCGACGAACTTCATTAACTTTCTCATCACTAGTCAGTTTAGTTTATCACCCGTCAAACCCTTCACCAATCATATTCATTGTTTTTGTTATTCTTTAGTTTTTTCAAAACCACTTGTATAACGGTTTTACAGTTGTAATCATTTATAGTGCTAGCCCCTGAAGAAGCTTTGTTTTGCAAAGCGAAATATTGGGCACTATTATTATTTCAATTTTATTTTATTTTATTTGCTTCTGCTTCTGCTTCTGTTTTTCTGCCGTAAGGATCAGTTTGCCGTTTTTTTCCTTCACTTACTATAGAAGTAGGTCAGTGTCTTTTAAAACCTCTTTAAACGCTCACAAGACAATTCACCCTTCACGCTTTCCTCCCACACCGCTATAAACGAATACCCTTTACACAAACAACCTTTTAATCAATTTATTAGCCTACGCACATCCGAATTTACTTCTCCTACACCACATATTACCTTATCTACTTTCAAATCTCCATAACTTGCGATATAGATCGTGTTTTGATTGTTTATTTCCAAATCACTGCGGTCAGTTAATATTGGTGGGAGTTGGTGGGCGGAAGAGCCAGAACAATGGACTGTCTACAGGCGCTTATTTTTTTTCCTCCCCTCGTCTCGCGCTTCGCGCTCGTGTCGCGCTTCGCGCGAAATGCTTCGCTCGCCCCGCTTGGCTCATAAAGCGCCTGTCATGCAGGCTAGGGTCTATTAAGTCACTGTTTACTAAATTACTCTTTTAAACACGGATCAATCTCTGACACACAACGTCAAGGAATTATCCGCCTGCTTTACAAGAAGAACGACAAGTTAGACTTGAAAAACTGGCAACCAATTTCTCTGTTAAACACAGATTATAAAATTTGTACTAAAGTAATCAAACATGCGGGATTCCTGACCGCAGTATTTTTAAAAACCTTTTTCTGATCCGGTGTGACGGAAGGTTTTGCCGATGTCGGACTAAGGAAAGCCTTTAGGGGAATCGGCGCTTGATAACGGGGGATGGGCAACTCGCTTGCAAAGGAGAGCCGTCTCTCTCGGTAGGTACGGGATCAAACCACGAACTGGTACGCAACAGGAAGGCGATCAAGAAACCTGACTTGCGGTTCCAACAGCGTTTATTCCTGACTTGTGACTTTACGATGTAATCCAACGATTTAATCAAACGATGTAATCCAACTAACAATTGCAAACTAGGTTCTTATATACGTAAGGTACAAGTGACTGTTCAACACAAAGGAACATAATGAAAGTGTCAAGCGAAATTCTTTGAGCTCAGCAAAAGTAAATTTTAAAATATATTTTTAACCCAAGTGTCCATTGTTCATAAAACTTTTTTTAAAAGTAATCTACATTTGAAAACCCTAAAACAAAGAAGTAGCAGAAAAGACAAGTCAGCAAGCGGCTTTTTAAGCACGTAATGGTGTCGTATCAATAGATTTGCAAGGTCGGCAAATAACTTGTACGGCACGTATTAGCGATGTACCATTATCGAGTTATTCGCCTATAACAAAAGCTACTAAATTTAACTTCGATGAGTCAGCTAAACTATTCATACTGAAAAAACAAAATGACACCATTACTTGCCAAGTCGTTGATTAGTTAAATAAAACTGAAAAAACACCGTGAGTGCCGGACGAGACTAATTTAGAACAGTAATAACAACTATTGTGTGTACAGCTTGATACGTGAAAAATCAGCTAGACATGATAAATTTACTAACAAGGTGTCAACTTGAATAGTGGAACGAACCTAATTAAGAACGATAAATTAACTCAAGGTAAACTATTGTTCAGAAGGTAGTACATTTTAGTATGAATGAAAGCACGACCTGGTACAGTAATTGAATGCTTTTCAAAGAGGTTAAAACAATTAAGTTTGATTGTCAAAAACAAAACCCTGTTGACTTTTAGAAGATTAAATTTCGATAAATAGCACAAAAGCTTATAATAAAAGCGAATTTCATACTAAGCAAAACCTTTCACAGCTGAATGCGGAGTAAACCAAGCTAAATTGATCCATAGGAACTTTTTAACAGTGAACTCTCATAACTCATAACTCTCATATAACAGTGAACTCTCATAACTCCGAGACAACCGACACAACAGTCATTTGTATTCCCGATTCAACTCCAAACATGTCCCCAAAAGAACCAGAGACTGTTATCATAATACTGTTACGTTTTTACAACAACGTACAATAATTCACTCACTAGTTTTCTCGTTGTTTATGTTCATATTGGCGCCAGAACAGCAACCATAACTATGGGAATTATACAAACCTCCGGTCAGGAAGTAAAATTGCAGTTTAATACCGATGCCTTGGATTTTATTTATAATTGACCAGAAATCCGCAAACATTTCCTTCCAGCAGAAATTTTAGCTGTCTCCGCAACCCGCAAAAATTTCCTCCCGCAAAACAAATTCAGTTGGACAATCCGCAAAATTTCTTTGTGCACGGTAGCTAAATCAACAAAACTATGACGTCTTTCCCATACTATTGCACAATCAAACCGTAATAGCAATGAAGAGAAAAAAACGCAAAGTTCATGCTATTTTGCTCTGCCATACCGCTCATATTAAAACACAAACTTTTCTGTCCCATTTAATATGGGGCGCCGTTTGTAAAAAAAATGATTTAGCTTAATTTTGTCATTTTTTCCATTATTTAATAATTAACGCTTTGTGATATGATATTATTGAAGACGCCATAAATTATTGCATATAAAATCTTATTATTTCAAATCATGGTTTTATTATTTGATATAATAAACATTTATTTCATATAAAATCTTGTTATTTCAAATAATGACTTTTATTATTTGATATAATAAATTTTGATTTCAAATCAAAATTTATTATTTGATATAATAATTTTTGATTTGAAATCATGCGTTAATGATTTGAAATCACGACTTGCTTATTTAAATATAAGTTTTATATTTGAAATCATTGCTTTGCGATTTCAAATCAGTCATGGTTTGTTTGATATCCGGCGGATTATGGTCAATTCGACCGCTTATTTCAAACCATGAAAAGCATTATTTCAAATAAAAAAAATTATTTGATATCACTGAAACCGTGAGAGCGTGCACGTGACAAGTCACGAGGGTATCTTGCGTGGGAAACTCGCAAAGATGTCTGCTCGACCGGACGAGCTCTCGAGGTCAATCGCCTCGGCGGTCTCTAGGGCCGTAGAAAGGGCAGTTGACCAAGCTCTTTCATCACTTCCAAGCCAGTCAAGTCGTGGTCTTGGTCTTGAAAACCCCGGAGTTAACTCTGTGGCGAGTGCACAAGAGGTAGGTTTGTCGTCGTGGTCGTGACTTACACTTTGAGTGTCGATTTGTTTAAAATAAAGACATTCTCGACCCCAGAGCTCTTCTCTTTTGCGCATGACCGAATAAAAAAAACCGTGAGCTCTGGGGTCGAGAATGAAATAAAGACACAGCTGTGTTATTGTTATTGATGTTTTTTTCCATCCCCTATTCCATGCCTCGCTGCATCATTAGTTAAGTGTACTGAATGTTATTAAATCGGTAAGCTACGAATCTCTATGAAAGAAACCCCCAGGAAGAAAGAGGAGCAAAAATCCTATACTGATCTTTTGACCTTTCCCCTTGTCGCGTTGCGTGACACACGTTAAGGGAAGGGGAAAGGACAAAAGATCAGTATAGGATTTTCGCTCCTCTTTCTTCCTGGGGGTTTCTTTCATAGAGATTCGTAGCTTACCGATTTAATAACATGCAGTACACTTAACTAATGATGCAGCGAGGCATGGAATAGGGGATGGAAAAAAACATCAATAACAATAACACAGCTGTGTCTTTATTTTAAACAAATCGACACTCAAAGCGTAAGTCACGACCACGACGACAAACCTACCTCTTGTGCACTCGCCACAGAGTTAACTCCGGGGTTTTCAAGACTAAGACCACGACTTGACTGGCTTGGAAGTGATGAAAGAGCTTGGTCAACTGCCCTTTCTACGGCCCTAGAGACCGCCGAGGCGATTGACCTCGAGAGCTCGTCCGGTCGAGCAGACATCTTTGCGAGTTTCCCACGCAAGATACCCTCGTGACTTGTCACGTGCACGCTCTCACAGTTTCAGTGATATCAAATAGTTTTTTTTTATTTGAAATAATGCTTTTCATGGTTTGAAATAAGCGGTTGAATTGACCATAATCCGCCGGATATCAAACAAACCATGACTGATTTGAAATCGCAAAGCAATGATTTCAAATATAAAACTTATATTTAAATAAGCAAGTCGTGATTTCAAATCATTAACGCATGATTTCAAATCAAAAATTATTATATCAAATAATAAAAGTCATTATTTGAAATAACAAGATTTTATATGAAATAAATGTTTATTATATCAAATAATAAAACCATGATTTCAAATAACAAGATTTTATATGAAATAAATTTTTATTATATCAAATAATAAAACCATGATTTGAAATAATAAGATTTTATATGCAATAATTTATGGCGTCTTCAATAATATCATATCACAAAGCGTTAATTATTAAATAATGGAAAAAATGACAAAATTAAGCTAAATCATTTTTTTTACAAACGGCGCCCCATAATTTAACTTTCTTAAAACGTCTCCATTAGTAAAATACACCGTGAAATTCTCAAACTACGTTTCCCAGGAAAACGCATTTGACCTATTTTTACCCTTTTAACTTTACGACAAATGATTGAAACTGATAGGTAACGTGAGATATCGAAATTTAAGAAGGACTAATACCTTTGCGATAACGTAATGTGAGATATGACAAGTTCATGACAAGTTCTGACATCCCAATACCCTAGGGAAATTAACAATAGGTCCGGGGGTGCTCCCCAAAAATTTTAGTGGCAGTATGTGACGCCCTTCTTGAAATCCTAACCGGTTTAACCAACCATATCCTCAATGCCCCAATATAAAGAAGAAAGAAGAATTCCCCCCCCCCCCCGGACAAAAGTCCACAAAATTTTGTTAACAACTTTTGTCCCTTTTTCGTACTCATTCCGAAATCTCGCTTACTGCGCATGCGCATTAACGAGATAAAAAGGTCAGAATCATCTTGAATGAATAGTTGTTTTGGCGTACTGTATTAGTTTCAGTCAGTTAGACTTTATTATTTCAGTAACAGCTGATGCCATATGTCAAACTGACATTTTAACTATTATTACGTGGTTGAAACAACTATTTAAAAAACACCATTGTAAAAATTTCTAACAACCCTCTACTCAAGACAAAGTAAAACAATTAGTCTTAAATAAAGGTGTTCTGTAAAAGCGCTTTGATTCGACAACGAGTCACGTAAACACATCTTGATACTGCTTAATTTTATTAACTATAATTCTAGGTCGGGGCAAAATTAACTAATTCATCAAAGTTATATTAACCAATTCGGGGTAATATGACTATAATTGTTACAGCGATTGATTTAAATTTATACGAATACTATTGGTCGAACTAATTCTTGATTCAGAGAATCATGATTACTGGTAATGTCTGTCGTGGGTTGCTTGATGTACTGACTGTTTTATTTCAAGTCACACTTCCTTTGGGATTAAAAACTTTTTAGTAAGGAATTTATATATTTGTTTACTTTATATTTGAGCTGGCAGTTTGTCAAACACGGTTATTGCAGTATGCAAGGAATCCGCCTATACAATAGTGGTGACGTTTTCGCGGTCTGATAGAAGTTGGCATAAAACAATAGCTCCATTCAATTCAATTCAGTTCAACACAGCGCGCGGGCCGGAATGGTTCGTTTTGAAATGATCCAGCCAAGAACTTTGCTGTTTCAGTCGCACATGGAATTAAGAGTCATGGAAAATTCATATAAGAGTAAGTGCGACTTTGAACTGTGACTCTCTTGTCAGTTACTTTTTTGAATTTCTTATTTTAGAGTGGAGAAACGAGAACTGGATCGAACAAGGGTTTACAAATGCCGCTGTTTGGTCTGGTCTTTTGTGCAAGCTTATGTTTTTCGTTTCTTCTTGTTTCAGTTTTTTTCACGGCAAGTACGACTAAACTCGCCTAGCCGAATTCGTCAGAAAGCTGAAGAAAATCTAGAACTGAAATCCACTCTGGCCTAGAACGGACCTTCATGTTGTCAGCCATGGTCGCGGTCGGCGTAATAACAGGTAAGTGCCGCTAATACTGCGCCTTTCAATAACATGCGGAATTTGAAATTCAAATCTCCACCAACAGTTGCGTTATTCCCTGCCGTCAATCATAATTAATACGAAAGCCAACGGACCATGTAAAAAAGAAACAAACAAAACGGATCGAAATCTACCAATCATAATGCACGGACGTGACCTTTTGACCTCATTGAAGTGAAGATCTGTTTCCTGAGAGGTAAGCTAAGATGATTGACGGCAGTGTAAAACGCAACTGTTGGTGGAAATTTGAATTTCAAATTCCGCATGTTATTGAAAGGCGCAGTAAAATACATGTAACTATAAAAGTAGCACAAACCCTTCTTTCAACTATCACAATTTCACGTTTCAAACATCACAAGACGGAGCTATTATCATTCGCAGAATCATGATTATTTTTTATGCAACGACTTCAATTCTAAGTTATATCTAATCCAAGATGCCGTTGAAATAGAATCTTCCCGCCAAAACTTTCATGCCACGCGACGTCCGTACCAAATATCTTTTTGTGTGTGCATCTCTAACCAGACCAAATATGAGCATGTTTCCAATAAAACCGACCATTTTATGTGCGACATATTGGTACAGTTTTGCGTTTTTTTTGAATGATAAAGCGTTGCCCGCGTAAATTAAACCGACATTTAAAACCAATTTCCATAAAATTCTAAGTATTAACCACTGATTGAATAATAAACTGAAATTCAACTGACAACAGTAAAGGAAAGTTCACTTCTGTAAGCTCGGGGCCGTAGTTTTGTCAAGGCAAGACATGTGCTTGCCTACTGGCAATTTCCTTGCTGAGGTTGTCTGTAATGGCAGCCTTGCTTGGGCTCATCCTGCTTAATAGAAGTTGACACTTCTCCTTTTGACCCAAATGGATCAGATATCAATTGAAAGCTAATACAAGTGACTTAATCAACAATTGTCTCAGTCACAGTTGCCACAGCTGAGTTTAATAAAACGTTCTCTGATCATTATGATTTGTGTATTGTTTTAACGAGAATTCTAGTTTGCTTTTGTACTCGTATTTTTTAAGATAAAGTAACTTTAACTCAGATTGAGTTTTAAAACTCAGGTCAATAATTAATGATACATAAGTAGATAATAAATATAAGATTGTTTGTTTAAGGTCCTCGCTAAAACAATTCTGTCAGATACGTCGTTTCCTGAGTAGGATGAAAATAAAGAAATGGGAAATTTGCTAATTGTGTTTCTTTTCTCAGAACTGAAGCCTGAAACACTCGCTGCTTCTGTACAAACTGTGAGTAGACCAAATTTTATGGCATCACAAAAGAGAAACAAAAGAAAAACATTAGAGCGCAAAAAACGGTCCTATTTACCCGAACTTACCTGTCTAACTCGTGTAATTTAAGTGCGTCTGTCACAGTGCACCAACCAGAGCCGTGAAAATGAAAATCACCTAATTCAATGAAATTTGGTCTGATTGAACAACTTCCTATTCTGATAAAGTTGGTGCAGTTTTATAGCCATCGGCCTTTTAATGACGTCACAACAGAAGGTCAAAGTTCAAGGCCGGAAGGGCGGTCATTTATAGCTAAAAAATTGATAATTTTAGCAATTTTGAGACGTTTATTGCAAACCTCCAGAACATCTCCACAGAAAATAAACTTAACAGCAGCAACATTCATTACAAACTGATTATGGTTACGTGAAAAAATGTTCTGTGTCGTTTTAATTTCGTTTTAAGAAGCTTATGAACCGACCGGCGCTAATTCGATGCGTGTCTAGACTTAAAATTAGCGATTTTTAAGAAACAAATAAATGATTTTTCCAACACTTAGCTGATAAAAAAATTGCACTAAAACAAAGGTTATAGTTCATATTCTTACACAATAAAATTAAATGCTTGGGCAATTTTGTTTTATGTGTAATTTTATATATCTTAAATAGTCTAAATATGGTATTCACAGCCAACTTCGAAAAATTTTAAAGAAATTAACAATGCTACTTTGAGTTATTTTGAGTAATAATATTGACATTAAAACGTTACTTTAGCTTAAGAACTGAAGTTTTACTGTTTAGATATTAACGCTGCAACTAATTGTAAACCAAAATGTGCAACAAAATACTGAAAAATGTTTTATGTTCGCACCCGCTTTCTGCACGACATTTAATATGCTCCAACATTTACACTGCAGGTTTTGATGGTCTTTGATGTTGAGTCTTTTTAAGAAGAGCATCTTGACAAAAACATTTAGAAAAATATCGGATTGTTTAGACATGGGAGCATTTCTCCGGCGAAATAAAGTTGGAAGAATTATCAAATGAAGCGTGGGAACCAACCTTTCTCAATGGCCGAAATCAAATTTGATTAACTTGTTGATAAAGCTTCACGGACTTGAACTGGGTACTGTAGAACAAGTAAAATGGCCTGTTCGTTTACCCGAGCGGCAAGCTCACCAATTTGTGGATTCACTGGAGACATTGACCGCCCAGACAGAATCCTGGAAAATTCAAGAAAAGGATTTTCTTCTAAACAGAGCAGGTAATTTTGTATGTACGTACCCGCGTGGTTGTCATTAGTTACAAACAATCGCCTCCACTATAAATGTTCGCTCATTAAAAGTTCCACAATATTTATGATGATCTAACTGCCTTTTAAGTTGTGGAAGAAACAACTGTTTCCATTTCTTTCGCAAAGAACCAGCGCAAACAATAAAGCAGACAGCTCGCGATCGATAGCCCTTAAAAGTTGGAAAACTAGGAACCTGGACTTCTGGACTACTTTGAGCGTTAGCGTCGGAATAAAGCAGCAGTACTCCAATATTTGTGCAACAATTTCAGGCATTCAAGACGTGAGCGATGAAAGAAGAAAAAAAATGACAATATCCCCAGTTCATCGCTTAGAGCTAGGAAAACACTGGAGACCATCAACTGCATGCTGTCATCCAGAACACACACAGAGCACACAGAGGAGGAAACTTTCAGTTCCTGATAGATATATAATACCAGAAATGGCCAAAGAAATTATATTGATGTATGGTGCACACCGTATAATTGGATCCTGTAAGTTTACTTAATATGGTAGACCTATCTAAGAATAATGCCAGTTTTATATAGTACTTGCCTGGGTACCTGTGCAGGGAAATGAAGTGCACAAGTTCCTAAGTCGTTTGTATTTATTTAACAATTAAAAAAATCGTATACGAGTACCGATAAGTAGATATTATCGCCCGCCACCCGCCCGCTTAGCTTTAATTTATGCTAACCTGCGAGCAAGCTCTAATGGTTATTGCGGTTTCACACGAGAGGGTTACTCACGGGCTACTGGTATGTTAATATAGGCCTGGGGATATCCGTCTATTTTGTAACTGTTACACTATTTATTTCATCGTTTTAAGGTCGCTTACTAAAGTTTCTCTGGAACAAAAGTGTGCGTATTCTGATGCCAATTCTTGTCAGGAGTATAATAATTACACAATCATCAAGAAAAAGCTGAAGAAAAAAACTTTGAGTACAGTGACTGCTAGAAATCGTTCGTGGCGTACTATCGACAAGCTTTATCTAAAATGGCTACGTCTTTTTATGAGGTTGTTAATAACTGATACAAAATATCGTGGAATTAATATGAACTATTCTATGTAGATCACACGTATCACATCAGTAGTTAATATTTGGGGATTCCAGCTCACCCTCACTTATTCCCACCACACAAATATGCTACAAATCTCAATCGCTTAGCGTATTTTCATTTTTCAGCACAAACTTTTTCCTCAAAAATCTACTGCCCCAGCACAACTTCTGCTAACTAGCACAAACCTCTCCAATCCTCAGCTGTTCAAATGAGTTCAAAATCTTCAAAGTTCATTTCCACAGGAAATCAATCTTTCAAACCCACATATCATAAGGGTGAAAAAAAAAATCTCTCCCGGAAAGAAAATGTCTGATTCAGAAGAAGAAATTTATGATGACACTCCTGAAATTATACAAGAAACCCGCACAACATGGCAGTGTCACAAAAATCCCAGGCTGGAACATTTCAAAAATATCATCCGCAAAAATCAGGGGAAAAATCAAATTCCACTCAAAGATCTTGAATTTTATCAAGAACAAATTCTCTCCCAAATTCCCCGTGATGAAATCACAAGAAAAAAAGTCAGGGATTTCGTCAAAGCTTCCAAGTGGAAAAAAGTCCATGGCAACGATCATGCAATTTTTAATCACATAACAGGTCACGACGGAAATGATTATGAACACCTGGAAAAATTTCTCATCGACGACTTTAAATATTTTTCACTTGCATATAATGACCTTCATCCCAGCAGAAAAAAGTTTCTCAATTGCCATCAAGTTCTTTTCGCCCTGTTGAAGAAGAACGGTTTCAATCCAAATGAAGATGATTTCAAACTGCTCAAACTCCCATCCAGACGGGCGGAACAAGAAAAAATAATCCAAACAATCTTCAAAAAATGTCATTGGAAAGAAAATGGATCTTGAGAAAGCATTTTCCAATAAAGCCGAGCGAAGCGAAGCGAGTGACCATGAAGATTGTTCCACATGTTCAGAGGAAGAAATAAGAAGCGAAGATGAAACCCCAACAACATCGGATGATGAATTTATTGTCTCTGATTCGGAGATGGCGGAAGCTGAGCGAAGCGAAGAAATTGTAGACTCAATTGAACTCCTTTTTGAATCATTCGTCAATCTCCAGGAGGAACACAAGATTCTCAAAAAGGAACTCCAAAAGCAAAGCGGCCTTCTCTGGGAAATCCACCGGGAAATGAACGAAAGCCAAGCGAAACGAAAGCGATGCTAAGCTGTGTTTTGAAATAACAGACTTTGTGAATATTAATGTGAAACATTCATATTCTGACACGCCAACGCAATTCGCCAGGTGGCATTCTCGGAAAGCTGAATAAATTTTCTCAGAATAACTCGCCACTTCACGTGCCCACACACGCCTGCAGGTCCATTGTCTTTTTTGGCTTCTTTTGTCCGGCGCGTGCTACTTATCTGCCTACAATAAATGTTCACGTGAAAGACAATAGATTTCATTCCACACTTCCCTAACAACCCGAGTCGCTGAAGCTCAACACAAAAATTATTTTTGGCTCAGCCTGTCGATAGGGAAGTGTGGAATGTTTTGACGTCATATGTCTGGGAAGTGAATCATCACAAGAAAATGATGGTTAAGATAGCTTTTCCACATCACTCAGCGGAATCTTAGCCACTTATTTTTTTGAGATAAGTTCTGTAATGCATCGCATTTTCACATGTCTCTTTATATTTTTTGATTGTGAGAAGATTCTTGCATGTTCTTTTGATTTCTTCCAAATAAGATGTCACTGGTTGTCTTTGGAGAATTGAGTTGAAATAATTCATCGTTGCTGTTTCAATCTCTTTTGTTTTTTCATAATTCTCAGAAAGTTTGTCTTCACCCCAGAGATGTGCCCAAGGAGGCACGCTAAGGCCGATATTTTTTAGAAAGTCGTTTTCATTCCAATTAAATTGATGTCTGTCATTCATTATTTTAGAAGAAAACATTAAATATTTTTAATTTCAATGATTGACTTTTTCAGCCCAGCTTTTCCACATCACTCAGTGGGACCCAAGAATTAAATTTGTCAGGGTAACTTTTCCATTTTACAAGCGCGAGTTTTCGCTTATTATCGCGGCGAATAACTTTTTCAATTCGAAACACATCTTGCGTTGTCTTTTGAAGTTCCGCCTCGTAAAATGATCCAGTGATGTTTTCTCCCAACAGATCGACTAATTTATACGTTACAGGGTTTGTGTTTAAAACCTCATCGATAACAAATATCTCTTCCGACCAATTCGGGGTGAAACCTTTGTCAAATATCTTTCGTTTAAACTTTGAAATTCTCACCCTGTCGCCAACCCTGAATTTTGCCGGGTTGTGTTTAGCATAAATTAAATCTCCGTATAAATTAGCGAACACCTGCCTCTCATTTTCCTGTTTGCTCGCCTCTGCGGGAGTCATGGCAATGCTTGAATGAAAACGGTGGTTATATTGATCCAGTAATTTGCCAAGTTTGTCCCAGTATATTGTATTGTTGTTAGCAGAAAACATCCGGAAGAGTTTCTCCTTAAAAGACCTGTTCCAGCGCTCAACAACAGATGCCTTTTCTTGATTTTCCGTTGTATACAATTTTACCCCATTCTTATCAAGCAGATTTTTCATTGTTGCGTTAAAAAACTCAGACCCTTTGTCACTCCAAAGCATCTTCGGTTTTCGCTTCGTTTTAAATATATCTCGGAAAGCATCAGCCACTGTTTGACCTCGCTTGTCTTTCAGGGGACGAATCCAACCGAATTTTGAGAAAACATCGATCACCATCAGGAGATATCTGATCCCTTTATTCCATTTTGAAAATTTCCCCATCTCGACCAGATCAGCTGCCCAAATGTTGTCAACGCCATATGAAATGACTTTTCGTTTTGGGAAGCGCCGTCGGATTGGCTGGTGGAGTTCATTTGCCAGATTTTGAGTCCAGCCTTCACTCAAAATCTTTTCCCGTTTTTTGGGGCGCCGAGACCAAGCTTCTGTTTTGTGTTAATAATGAATCTTGCCGCTTGGCCCCATTTTGGCATGTCGCCATAGGGGATCTTGTCAAGTGCCGCAACCATTTGCTTGTCACAAGCTCCTTTGTTTGTCTTGCCTGTCTTCACTCTGTCATAACAAATGTCGTGATAAGCCGAAATTTCATCTACTTTGTTATATGGCAGATCATTCCATTTCAGGACTTCACCCGTTTCAGGATCGTATTCCAGTTGCCTTTCTAATGGATTGTAAGGGCCCATATACCTATATTTACCTGGAGTGAATCCGCCTTTTGGCTGCGGTAATTTCCCGATAAGTGCATGCGCGTCGAACCCGCTTCCGTCGAGATCTTTTCTGTCTGTTTTATATTTTTTGTTTGGCCTTATTTGCGTTGATAGTTGATCTAATGCTTGACTGCCGACATTTTGTATCATTGGAGTTAGTTTTTCTAATCCATAATTCAAGATATTTTTCTGAGCGTTTTTATTTCTTAACAACTCACTGGCACCATAGCGACCCATTTCAACTGTCTTTTTCCCGATCCAAGGTAACGCATGTGCTATGCCTTCAACTCCGAGTTCTGCTATTGTCGACCCAATGCCCCCACCTTGTGAGGGCTGCGCTAGTTTGACTGTTTAACAAATCTTGTCTTTTTTATTCCGCAGGAAGCGCAATGACAAAACCACATTTTCCTCCCATTTTTTGCAGTCATGTATCCAGACGGCTCCACGCATCCCGTCCTGCGTTTCTCCTTCACGCAATATGATTCCATTTTCAATCGAAATATTCTTTTATGAATGTCTCATTCTTTCTTGGATCACTCAATGAAAAAACCTTCAACGTGTCATAGAAGGATTTTCGTCGAATCTCATTTAAGAAATATAAGCAATAATATCCACATCGGACAGATTCCAAAGCTTGAATTGGATGGCCATAATTGTAAATTATTTCTTTCCCAATTTTGGCTGCATATTTTACCAATTCAATTGGAGGTGATATTGAGAATGAATCAAAGTAATAGACAATATGTGTCTTGATGAATGTGGCAACCCAGTGCGTTCCATTCCCAATAGAATCATCTAGATTAATTATGCAGGAACCAGTTTTATGTAAATGATCTTTTGAATCTCTTGAAAAGATTCCTTTGAAATTGGGAATTTTAAGAAA
Source organism: Cladopsammia gracilis (assembly GCA_022457155.1). Classification (NCBI taxonomy): domain Eukaryota; kingdom Metazoa; phylum Cnidaria; class Anthozoa; order Scleractinia; family Dendrophylliidae; genus Cladopsammia; species Cladopsammia gracilis. The sequence continues at coordinate 42,457 of JAJGOT010000879.1, forward strand.
CCTCACCCACTCAAGAATATCAAAGTTTGAAATCGGAATATCTTTCCAAGCTGGCCTCAAAGGATGGCCCCTACTAGCGGTATGTTTTGAAAGGGACTGTTTGGCCCCAACAGAAGCCCCGATCCAGATTTTTTTTTTCGCCCACGACCTTCCCATGTTCCAAAAAATGGCGGCGGCATATAAGGATACAGTCCCGGTTTTGGACTTACCATCAATCCTTTGCCTTTGCCTTTGCCTTTTCTGGGTACTTGAAGCCCCGATCCGAATAATTTCGAAGCAAGCTCAATAGCCATTGGGATTCCTATAGCGGCAAGTGTTCCCAATAACCCACCTTGAATCTGTCTCTGCGTTGGTTTCAACGTAATTCCACTTCCGCTTTGAATTCCTTTTCCCACCAAGTTTCTCTGGCCTTTTGTCAAGAGGTCTCCAAGGGAAGCGAGTTTTGATAAGAATACTGCGGGAACTTCAATACCTTTCTCAATCAACTTCATAATGAAGGACAACGGATCTCCTGGCACTCCTTCTCCTTTCAGTCGAGGTCGCTGCGCTCCTTTTCCAAATATTTTATCAATCCCCAAGCTCCCCAAGGCACTCAACGCTCCAGTCGCAAGATGCGGGGCAACTTTTGAAACCCCTTTTGTTGCAAATGGAAGCAGCTTCGATCCCAGGGAAATCAACGAAGTCCAAAGACTCCCACCCACAACTTTTCTGATTTGTGTTTTAGAGATTGACAATTCAACTCCCCGCCCCAAACTGATGGCTTTTTGAACTTTGCTTATTTGAGTCTTTGTCAGCAACAGTTCATCTGACCCTTTCAATTCATTTCGCGAAAGTCTCAATGTTATGGAAGAGTTATTTTTCACAGCTCTTGCAAGCTTTGTTTTTTGCCCATCTGATAATTTCACACCATATGGAATATACGACGTCATTTCAATATTTTGAATATCGAAATAAGTTTTCAGGCCTTGACCAGAAGTTTGTTTGATGCTGTATACAACTCAATTTCTTTTTCATGCAACACCAAGGCGTTCAATGTGTAATTTGTTGGGTTGGCACCACTCAGTTCATATCTGAACGTTAAAGAAACGACACCATCTTTCACATCATCTTCTTGGTTTCGGAGATCGAAGTAAAGCATGCCGAAGAGGTTTTTGAAATTTGCTCGGGTAATCAATGGTCCGCTTAAAACGTCATTATAAGCGGAATTGAATGACATCAAAGCTCGATAAAGCCTAGATTCCTCATCCGTTGTCATTTCCAATTGAGGGTAATAAATTGAGTTGTTCAACTCCAGTTGGGCTCGACTGAAGTGCCGGTTGTTTGCCCCAATGCTGAATGTCGTGAATTTGAAGATATCATGTGTCTGGCTATTGTAAGATGCTGTTGGAACAACCCAAATCAACACATGTCGCGGCCTTCGAAGCCCCGTGGAAATGCGGAAGTAGCTATTCACAGCTGCTGTTTGTGTTATTTCATGGTGTTCTTTCAAATATGTCCACTTTTTCGGTTTCAGATAACCTTCAAGATATTGTTTCAAGCCTCTTCCATTGAAAATGATTTTGGGGCACCACAATCTGAGTTTAGTGAGAATTACTTTGGAATCTGGAGCAGCTCCTTTTCTGAAAATCAAGTTGTTGTCGTTTTCAAGTTCCAACACAAGAGTTGTCTTTATATTTGGGTGAAGGTTATTTTTGAAAGCAGCGAAATAACTGTATAAATTCAGGGGAATTGATATTTTGGTGATATTCGCCGCATCAGTCAGGATTTTTCGTCTGGCAAAACCCTCATTATACAGCGCCTCATCTGTCCGGGCTTCTGTTGTTCCCGTTGATGTATCGGGATAGAAGAACTGATCTTGCCCAACCGAATCGGCATAGGTTTTCGTGTATTTCAAGAGCGTTAATGCATTTGCCGATTCATTTGCTCTTGTGTTGTTATAAATTGATTGCCCGTTACATTGAACTTCGATTTTTTTGATGAATGCCAAACCATTAGTTGTCGTGCAATCTTGGTTACCATTATTTGGCCCCGCGGTTATTCCAGTTGCACTGTCCGCCGTTGTAACAAGCCTAAAGTCAACCTCCAGATATGCATTGTACCAATCAATTGGGTTTGCTTCTGAGGAATTATCCACGTTGAAGCGATAATTAGTTTTTTCCTGCCTGTTGTCATTTGCAATGTTGTCATTGAGTGGTGTTGCTAGATCATAATATGTATATTCGTATCTTTTTACGAATTCCGGGTTTCTAAAATTCACTGCCATTTTATTAGATAGTTTTTTTCTTTTCAGAGGAGGTCATTATAAACATCTTTCACATATTGCCATTTGTCAGTGTCTTCTTGAAAGCGGACTTTCTTCAGTATTTCCCCAATTTCTTTTCCTTTTGTTTCCGGGGCCGCTGGCACTGAGGCTCCCTCCGGTCGCTTCGCTTCGCTCACCTTCGCTTCGCTTCGCTCACCTTCGCTTCGCTCAGTTTCTTTGTTGTGAATTTATCATAAATTTTTTCACCAATAACTTGGCCAGTTTTTTCTCCAACTTTCTCTGCTCCTTTTTCAATTAATTTTTCTGCTGCCTTTGAAGCTAATTTTGAAGCTGTTTTTCCTGTTAATTTAGCTGCGAGTTTCGAGAAAACGTCAGAAAAACCACCTCCATATCTTATTTCACCTGTATCAGGATCTCTTTCTCTTCTTTCATCCATTTTTAATTACCACAGTCAAAGAAATATCAATATCATTCAAATCATCGGTCTTCATCATCAGTAATGTAGAAGGTGACCTCGGAAATATGCGGGGAGTTTATTTTATTCCACAAGTAATTTATTGGTTGAATTTCGAATGGCAATGATCTGGTTTTAGTGTTGGTTGAGAACGTGTAAAGCGCATTTCACCGTTTCCCGGAGACAATTGAATCGCTCAAAAGACTGCATCTGAGATAAAGATTGTCAACACTGTTTGATATATTTGGAAAATTCGTTCCATAAGCACTAGCTGTCAGTTTAGCCGCATCAAATCCCACCAAGATGTGAAAGTTTCCACTGTTTGCAAAATCAATTTGAAAGTTCTCTTGAAGTTGAATGAAAACTTTGAAAGTGGTCAAATCAAACAACACATTGATTCCAGTTTTTCCAATGCTTTTGTGAATGAATTCGTTAATATCCTCATAGTCATAAATTCCCGCAGGAAAGGTGATTGTTTCCCATGTCTTGCCCTTGTCTTTTGAAATCACCAACTTGTTGTTGTGGTATTTAGGCCTGATATTATGCCAGCTTGCCGTCATGGAAAGATGATCCAAAGCCAGCCAGTGCGGTTTATTATCTTCCAGCTGCAACTCTGGAGAAAACCTCGTTGTGAAATTCCCTGGTTTATTTTGTGGGTTTTGTTTTCTTGCATCAATTGATTTAAAGACAAGTACTCGATTTACATCCATTATTTTAAATACTTCTGATAAAGTTTTTCATGCATTGTTCTATCGATTGCTCCAATTCTCAAGAGTTCATCATTTATTTGGGACAGATCATTCCTCAAAACAGGAGAATTGTTGCCAGCAGCCATTGAGCCAATCAAAATTTTCATCCGATCTGCCAGCTCTTCTGGCTTTTGATAGAAGACAACGCTGGATCCCACCATCCTTGATTTACCTGAGGATTTGTGAGGTGGCATATTTGACAGTGTGTTCAAATCGTTGAAAATCCTCACGGCATTCAAGGAATAGTTCTTTTTCGGGTTGAATCTCTTTGTCAACAAATCGATGAGTGATTTGTCTGCATCTGCTTGATAGATCAATTTACCACCTCGGAAGGCATTCAGTTTCATTTCATTGAAAAGTTTGGGGACATCAACGAGGAGCCCACCATAGTGGTCTTTTTGAATCTTAAAGGCATTTCTGCGAGGTTGTTTGTATTTCCTGAGCCCCTCTCGCTGCGCTCGGCTCGCTTCGCTCTCTCCTTTCAGTCGAGGTCGCTGCGCTCCCATTCCTTTTTGTGGAGTTACCAGTACTTCTTTTTTCCCCTTGAGAATCAGATTCAGTTTATCTCTATATTTATCGAAGCTGGCGGCTTCGGCTTCTAATGTTTCAAACCTCTCCTGCTCTTGAGGAGTTAAACCTGTTTTCTTTTCTTTCTGTCTCAATGAATATAATTTGTTGCCTATCTTATTTTTCCTAATATTGCCATAAGCTTTTTTAGCCTCTTCAATCTGGTCGCTTGGTAACCATAAAAGGGAGTCTAACTTCGTTAAATTATATTGTCGATAGATATCTTTATCACCCTCTGAAATACCTTTATAGACATCAAAATCCACGCGTAATGGTGATTTTTCTGGCAAGGATGCTGCCCCTTCAGCACCTTCAAGCGGCAATTCTTTATTCAGCGTGACGATGTCTTGGATGCCTTCAGTCAAAGCAAGTTGATTTTGCCTGAGTTGCTCAATCACCGCGTCTTGTTTTGCATCTGTCTTCTTTTGTTGCTCAAGCAAGGGTTCTCTGAGGGTTTTGAAATAATCACTCATGACAATATCCCGCCCTTTTTCTCGGTCTTTCATTTCATTTTTCACTTCTGTGACGGCTTTCGCGATTTGATACCCTTCAAATTCTCTACCGACAAACTTTCGTATGTTGTTAAGATCCATTTTAAAGTGACAAAACAACATTTATCTCCAAAGATAAATGTTATCTCAACACTTAAAATGAAGATTCCAAATTATGATCGAAACGCGAGCGGAGCGAAGCCAGACCGAAAATATTGTGATTTCCTTGATGAAGATTTCCGAATGCTCATTGCGGGTCAAACCCGTTGCGGAAAAACAAACACTTTGATGCACATGTTGCGAAAACCTCTCGTCTTCTATGATAAAATTTATTTCTACTCTCCCAATCAACATCAAGACAAAATCGTTGATCTACAAAAGTTGATGGAAGGTGTCAGCCAAAAAGTCGGATATCCAGTTCTCGAAATTCTGGGGTCAGATGACATCATGAATACCTCAGATTATCCAAGCAACAATCGGAAAGTCGTCGTGTTTGATGACCTCATGAACTCATCCGATCGAATTCAAAAACAAATCTCCAATCATTGGACAGATGGAAGGCATCACGGAATCAGTCCAATTTATCTTTCCCAGTCCTATTATGATGTTCCACAAAAGATTCGTTTGAATTGTTCACACATGCTGCTTTATCCACCAGCAACAAAAACTCACCTCGATCTCATTGCAAAGGAGAATTTGATTGACCCCCATCTTTTCAACAAACTTGGGCCCTTCGAATTCCTTTTCCTTGACAAAGAAAAGAAAAGTGTTGCCAAACACTTTGATGAAACCTTTTAAAATGGGCATATTCAACAATGTAGGACGATACACAGGTGTTGACATGAGGGAATACATGAAAAATTTCAACCAACAAGTTCAACAAGGCGGTTTGAAATTAGACACCAACAATAATTATGATATCCAACAAAAACGACTGGCTAATGTTGCCGAAGGAGTTGACAATGATGACGCAATTACCAAACACCAAGTTGACACGCTTGCAACGCAATTGCGGGCAGATTCTCTCCAGGTGGATGGTTCCTCGCACATGACTGGGGATCTTGATCTCAGGGGACAAAAACTCATCAACCCCGGGGAAATAGAAATGAATCGCAAATTGATCGTCAATCTGGACACTGATGAAAACCAGGATTTGTCAGCGGTGAATATGATCACTCTGAAAAAATTCCACCCCAATGCTCCTGAACCAACTCATGAAGTCGTGAAAGACATCGACTTGAAACACCAATTCAGCGTGATCAATGCGAAACAACAAAGTTTGGATTACTACCAAACCCACTATGACAGCCTCATGCCTTTTGAGGATGTGAAAAGAAACTTTCTCATGCGAAATGGCTCTTTCTCCATGACAGGAAGATTGGATATGAATCACTTCAGTATCTTCAATCTGAAAGATCCCACTTTTGACGCAGAAGCTACCACGAAGAAGTATGTCGATGCAATCAACTCAGCCAACCTGAGAAGCGTGATCCATATGCTGGGACAAAGATTGCCTTTGAGTGGAGGGGAGATGACTGGGGAGTTGGATATGGGTCAGAATGTGGTTAAGAATCTTCCCAAACCCAGCGATGCAGGAGATGCTGTGAATTTGGAGTTTGTAAATGGAAAAGTGGCCAATCTTAAGAACGCCATCAACAAGAAATCCATCACGGCAGTTTCCCATCCCAAGGACCAGTTTCGATATATGATGGAACAAGTGGATGAATCTTCCTCAGAGTCAAACATGGACGTTTTGGGAATTGTGGACTTTGCGCAAAGTCCCCACCTGTTCAACAAGAAGGCCTATCACTTGAAGATGAGCAAGGATGCAACGAATCTCTTCAAAGGCAGAATCGGTTTCAACTGTTTCAAGTTGCCTGAGGGGGAGTATACGATTTGCGTGGAATTCTTTCCGGGGAGTATGACAGATGTGTCAGTCGCATTTTCATCCACCGCTTTGAACGTGAATCGGCAGGCGACGAAAAAGTTCGCGACATATTCCAGATCCATCGTGAACATGCACAAGTGGCACATTTCCCCTCCTGAGTACCTCATGGTTGATTTGGAATGGCAAGGGAAAGCTGAGGATGCTGCAGTGGGTGATGCTCACTTAATCATCTATGGAATCTCGGGGAATCAGATTGATGTGCCAAGTTCGACGTTTGATGCGCCTTTCAGCTTTGAATCGGACACGATGGTTATGCAAACGAATCTGGATATGAATGGGCACAGCTTGTCTGGGAGCCGAATTGTGGAAACCGGCGTCTTTCGAAAAAATGATGATAGCAATAAATTTTTATTCATCGGCAGCACCTCGAGGTTTCTTTTCTTCCCAATGAAAACAAAACTGGTGGAAGTGGGATTATTTCATGCCTCAATAACGAACGTCCCAAAGATTGATCTGACTTTCTCCATGTCAGTGAATAACCGTAAATTTGAAAGAACCTGGACTGGGAGTAGAAGCAGAAGCCAGAAATTTCATATTGGGGATGGAATTGAAATCCCAAGCATGACTAATTTTTCTTTTTCCCCTCAAGATGACCTGGTGATCGGGTTGCATGAGGCAGTTTATCTTTCGCTGGTTTTTGAAACAAGATAAGCATGATTGAAAAATGATTTTCTCCCTGAAAAATGAAGCGAGCGCGAAAACAAAGCATCTTTGCTTTCAATCACATCAACCCCGCAATTCGGGAAGAAGAACTGGAAGAAATCAAAAAACTTTTTCGATTTTATCACAAAAGATTTTGGTGTTTGAAAAGAGCGCATGGCCGATTCAAGAAAATGAATCAGCTCATGAATTTGACCTCTTCCGGCCTGGTTGCAATCGGGACGATTGTTGGAGCCGCGACTTTGAACCCAATCGTTTTGGGAGTGATTTCAGGAGCGGGATTAGTTTTGAAAACCGCGAATGAAATGAAGAATCTGAAAAGCAAAATCGAAATGGCAAAGTTCGCATTCACCACCTATGAAAAAACATTGAGTGATTTGAGGTTTGCCTTGCGGGGAGGAAAATTCGACAGGGATGAATTTCTTCCGGCAATGGAAGCGATTGATGGGATTGTGATTGATTTGGGGTTGGATTTGGAGAAGTTTGAAAAGGAATGGGCAAGTCGATTTGAGTGAAGCGTTTTTCATTTCTGGGAAATGAAAATCATTCAGTCCGAATCTTTGCTCAGACACACTTCGATTTCTTCGTTGTCTCTACCTCTCATCCCAAAATCTTAAACGTGCCACGTTTTCCTCGACTGAGTGGTCTCTTGGACTCCAGTTTTCTTGTTTCATCATGTGGATGTGCCATGGTCCATCAAACTCTTCCCCCATCTCCATCAAGATTTCATACGCATCCAGGGGATGAGCGCCAGCTTCAGTGAGCCAGGACCAGTCATCATTATCTAGTGAGGTGTCTTTTTCTTCCACATTTGCCAGTGAACTGAAAAACGGTTCATTGATCATTTCAACAAGTTCCCAAGGTGTGGTATCTTGTCCTTTCAACCCCCAACGTTTTAAACTCAAACAAAAGTCCCAGATCGCTTCCTCATCCCAGTTAAGAGCCACCAAAAGTTCTCTCGAAAAATCAGAATCGAAACCGCACTTTTGCAGATTTTCCAAGGAGTCATGAAACTCAAGCATTGAGTCAATCCAAACTTCTTCGTTTCTCTCAGCTTCCACTTCCATTTTTTAGATTTTCAAAAAAACTTTTTTTTCTCACCACCACCAAAATGGATGTGGAAGTGAAAGAAATCAAAACTGAAGAACCGAAAATGAAAACTGGAAACCATCCCCCATTTGTGGAAATTCCCATCCGGTTCAAAGAAAGACCTATCACACTTGAACTGAAGAAATGTTGTTTCAAAATCTTCAAGAATGAAAACGGATTTTCCCTGGGAATCAATCTGGATGAATCTCCTCCAGAAATCAAGATCAAGTTTCAGGAGATTCAAGAGCAAATCAGAAAGTTGGCGATGGAAAACCAACCCGCAGTCAAAAAACTGAGCCGGCGATTTGGGAACTTCTCAGCCACTAATTTCAATCTCATCAAAACGGATCGAAGTGAAATGCCGAAGGTTTGGGGAAAGTTGTGGACTGACAGCAAAGGAAACATCAGCGTGCCATTCTCAAAATTTGGTGAAGGAGAAGTTGGAACAAGAAAATCCATTCGGTTTGATCCCCATGATCACATTGGGGAAAAACTGACAGGGCATGTGATCTTTCGCATTTCTCGCATCTTTTGCGGAAATTGTCAATCCATTTCATGCTCAATTAATTCAGTTTTTGTGACAAAATTCCATGGAAACGCTTCAGCGTTTGACAACTTTGAAGATACTGAGGAAGATTGGTGAGTGTTTTCATTTCAAGGAAATGAAAATTCAAACATTTACAACAAACCTTCTATTCCCTTTCTTGAGTTTATGGCACATTTGGATTCTCCGCATTTTGTCAATGAAGATTTGAAAATCTTCTCTCATCCATGTGACGGTGTGTGAAATTTCTTGCGCGTCAAGGAAATGCTTTTCCTTCTTGAAGAGTTGATTGAAGAAAACCGTTTGGGAGATTCCGAATTCCGCACACAGATCCTCCACATTGAAATACGCCACATCATCGATTTTGACCAATGGTTCGGTATCAAACTCTTCCTGAATGAAGAAAACTTTTTTGTCAGCTCTTCTTGTGAATTTTGGATTTTTCCTCTTGAGAACATTCAAGATGGTTGGAGATGAAATTCCAGTTGCCTCCGTTGCTTCTTTAAATGTGAAGAAAATCTGCTTTTCTTTTCCTTCTTCCTGAATCGAAAACTTCATTTTATATAGAAATGTTTTTTATATATAAAAAATGAATCGCGTGACATTGAGAAGAATGCAAGGTTTTGCCCGAAAGATGGGAATGGAGGGATGGGAGGGAATTCGTGACAAACAAGAAATGTGGGATTTTCTAGATTCAGAAATCAGACGAGAAATTCAACCTCCACCACCTGTGGAAATGGCAATCCATCCCCTGACGAAACGTTGGCGGGAAAGAAATTTGGAGAAGTTGATTGCAAACACAAAAAGTGAAGACAGGAAACGAAAATTCCGGCAAGAATTGGCGAACTTGCGAGGCATGGCACTTGATCCGATGTTTGAAGTGAAAGCTAGTGCATTGAAAGAATTCGCAACTGATTTGACGATTTCTGCGGAAGCGACCGAAGGAAGCGCGCGGAGCGGAGCGGAGCGTTTTCAAGGAACACCACAAGATTTCTTCCAGATTGTGAAACCAGATGTTTTGCGAGTTTTCCGGGAAAATCCCAGAAACAAAGTGAAAATGATTCTGAAATGTTTGATGGTGAAAGAGAATATGGCAACTGGTGAAACAGAATTTGCTTCGCCATCTTTTCACTCAGAAATCGTGACACTTTTGGAAGGAAGCAATCTGAAAGAAATTTTTGATGCCATGTCAGGAACTGTCTTGGAGAATTTCGCAAACTTCCTGCGCACCGGAAGCAACTGGCAGTTTGTGAATGTGGAAGAATTCAATCTTTCCCTGACGCGTTTCCGACCATTGAGGGGATCCAGTTTCATTCCAACACCTCCAGCTTTGAGGCGAATTGGGGCAGTTGTGAACATGAAAAATTCTGATGAAATGTGTTTCAAATATGCTGTGACTCGTGCCAGAAATCCAGTTGAAAAGAATGCAGAAAGAATCACAGAAATTTTGAAAAAGCAAACTGAATCTTTTGACTGGGAAGGAATTTCCTTCCCAACTGCGGTGTCTGACATTGACAAGTTTGAAAGAAGAAATGGATTTGGTGTCAATGTGTTTTGCTGGGAACGCAACACGACTGTGCCGTTGCGAATTTCCAACTTGCCTGATTGCATTGACTTGATGATGTTGAGGAAGATTGTTGATGGGAAGGTGAAATCCCACTTCTGCTGGATCAGAAATCTGAATCGTTTGCTGCGTGCACAAGTGACTGCACACAAAGGGGAAATGCATTTCTGCCGAAGATGCCTGAATCATTTCGGAAGTTTGGAGAAGTTGAAGAATCATCTTGCAAGTTGTTCCAAGTTTGAAGCTGTCAGGATTGACATGCCAAAGGAAGGAGAAGTTGTGAAATTCAGAAATTTTCAGAGAAAGCAAAAACTGCCTGTGGTGTTGGTGGGTGATTTTGAATCTCGTTTGGTGCCAATTGACTCCGTTCGTCCATCTGGTGAGAAAAGTTTCACGGAAAAATTCCAGAAACATGAAGCAGTTTCCTTTGGAATTCACTGCAAATCAGATGTTGTTCAGAGAGATCCAGTTTTGTTTCGAGCTGACTCAGATGAAGTGGATGTTGGAAAGAAGTTTGCGGAAGAATTGGTGAGTTGTGTGAAAAACATTCAGAAAGAAATTGAAAAACCAAAGAAGATGCAGTTTGACGAAGAAGATCGGGAGAAGTTTACCAATGCTGAAGTGTGTTGGTTGTGTGAGAAGAAATTTGGGGAAAAGGACAGAAAAGTCAGAGATCACTGCCATTTCACGGGGAAATTCAGAGGTGCAGCGCATGAAAACTGCAATTTGATTACACGAAAGCCGAAATTCACTCCAATCTATTTTCACAACTTGAAGGGATATGATGCGCATTTGATTGTGAAAGCTTTGGGAGATTTGCCTGGGGATTTGAAATGTTTGCCAAACAATGAAGAGAAATTCATATCTTTCTCAAAGATGATAGAAATTGGCAGCTGGAGAGATGAAAAGGGAAAACTCCACCGGAAATGGCATGAAATCCGATTTCTGGACTCAATGGCACTCATGAATTCTTCCCTGGAAAGTTTGGCAAAAAATTTGACAGAAGATGCATTGATTGAAACAAAACGCGTTTTCGGGGAAGATTTTTCGGGGAAGATTCTATCATCTCAAAGATGATAGAAATTGGCAGCTGGAGAGATGAAAAGGGAAAACTCCACCGGAAATGGCATGAAATCCGATTTCTGGACTCAATGGCACTCATGAATTCTTCCCTGGAAAGTTTGGCAAAAAATTTGACAGAAGATGCATTGATTGAAACAAAACGCGTTTTCGGGGAAGATTTTTCGGGGAAGATTCTATCATCTCAAAGATGATAGAAATTGGCAGCTGGAGAGATGAAAAGGGAAAACTCCACCGGAAATGGCATGAAATCCGATTTCTGGACTCAATGGCACTCATGAATTCTTCCCTGGAAAGTTTGGCAAAAAATTTGACAGAAGATGCATTGATTGAAACAAAACGCGTTTTCGGGGAAGATTGGCAATTAGCAAGGAAAAAAGGCATCTTCCCCTATGAATGGTTGGACAGTGTGAAAAAATTCAAAGAAAGTTTGCCTGGAAAAGATGCCTTCTTTTCCCAGTTGACTGGAGAAGGTGTGAATGCAGAGGACATGCAACATGCAGGGAAAGTTTGGAAAGAAAGAAAGATGCAAAACATGGGGAATTTTCACGATTTCTATTTGCTGTCTGATATCACCTTGCTGGCTGATGTGATTGAAGAATTCAGGAAAGTTTGTTTGGCGAAATATGGCATTGACCCTGCCTGGTATTTCACAACACCCGGACTTGCTTTGGATGCTGCCTTGAAAACCAGCGAAGTTAAATTGGAATTGTTGACTGACCCAGATATGCTGCTGATGTTTGAAAAAGCAATTCGTGGTGGAATTTCTGTGATTTCCCACAGGAGAGCAAAGGGAAACAACCGATATATGAAAGATTTTGACCCTGAAAAACCCACAAAATTCGTGCCCTATTGGGATGTCAACGGTCTTTATGCATGGGGCATGACAAAGCCTTTGCCAGTTGGTGGATTTGAATGGATGAGTGAAGATGAATTGGGAAGGTGGGATGATTTTGCAGGAAAGATGAAAGATGATGATGAGAGTGTTGGTTGTTTGCTGGAAGTGGATGTTGTGATTCCTGAAGAACTACATGACAAGTTCAATGATTTTCCACCTTTGCCAGAGAGAGTGGAAGTTGGTGGTGTTGTGAAACTGATTCCAAATTTGTGGGACAAAAAGAAGATTGTTTTGCATTGGACAGCTTTGAAACAAGCCCTGGAAATGGGTGCTGTGTTGAAGAAAGTCTGGAGGGGTGTAAAATTCATTGAGAAACCCTGGCTGAAAACATTTATCGACAAAAATGTGGCACTTCGCCAAGCTGCCCGAAATGCCTTCGAAAAAGACTTTTTCAAGCTGATGAACAACGCTGTGTTTGGGAAAACAATGGAAAACATCAGAAAACGCGTGGACATCCAACTGGTGAATTCTGAATTGAAATTGGCAAAATTGTCTGCACGACCCAACTTTTCCCACCGAACTATTCTGGGGGAGAATTTGGTTGCAGTTCATATGAAACGGACAAAGATGAAGTTTGACAAACCAATCTATGTTGGACAAGCGATTCTGGATATTTCCAAGACTTGCATGTTTGAATTTCACTATGAATATGTGAGGGAAAAGTGGCCAAATGCTAAGTTGTGTTTCACTGACACAGATTCCCTCCTGTATGAGATTGAAACAGATGACTTGTTTGACGATATTGCAGGAGATGTGGAAAAAAGATTTGACACCAGTGAATTTGATGAAGCACACCCCAGGGTGAAAGATGGAACGATTGTCAGGATGAACAAGAAAGTTCTGGGATTGATGAAAGATGAAACATGCGGGAAACAAATCAAGGAATTTGTGGGATTGCGATCGAAATGCTATTCCCTGAAAGTGGAAGGTGGGAAAGAAAGCAAGAAATGCAAAGGAGTGAAGAAAGGAGTTGTGAAGAGGAATATCAGTCATGAAGATTATGTGAATGTGTTGGAAAGTGGGGAAAGTCAGATGCGTGAGATGTGTGTCATCAGGAGTGAAAAGCATGAAATGTCGACAGTGAGGATCAACAAAAAAGCTTTGAGTGCAGATGATGACAAACGAATTGTGTTGGAAGATGGGGTGAGCACTTTGGCGTGGGGGCATTGGAGAGCAGGTGGGAAGATGCCTGAAAAGAAGAAGAAAGTGGTGGATGTGGTGGAAGTTAAAAATGTGGTTGAAGATGTAATGTGTGAAAAGGATCTGGGAAAAGAAAATATGAAAACTGAAGAAGATGTGAAAGCTGAAAAGTTGGCAAAGAAAAAAGCACAGGTTGAAAGGTATTTGAAGAAAATGCAGAAAGCTGGGGAAGATGTGTTGTTGCCAACTTTAGCATATAAGTTTCATGTGAAAGAAGAAGTTTTATTTGACCAGATGAATTGCAAACCACTGCCTGGGGGTTGTGTGGGTTTGAAAGATTGATTGCTGATTCCAGCAAGTCATGAGATTTCATTTCCTGTGGAAATGAACTTTGAAGATTTTGAACTCATTTGAACAGCTGAGGATTGGAGAGGTTTGTGCTAGTTAGCAGAAGTTGTGCTGGGGCAGTAGATTTTTGAGGAAAAAGTTTGTGCTGAAAAATGAAAATACGCTAAGCGATTGAGATTTGTAGCATATTTGTGTGGTGGGAATAAGTGAGGGTGAGCTGGAATCCCCAAATATTAACTACTCACATCACGTTATATCAGGGCGGGCTGAAGTTAAACGCATGCTCATGAAGGAAATCGCAACAAATCGCCAATCGCCTTTTTTAGCCTCGAAAACGAGCTGTATAGTAACGTTGAAAGTTCCAGTATTAATTCGTAACACCAACTTAAACTCAATAATTACTTACAAAATCTTTAGAAAAGATTCTGGGTAGTTTTTAAAATGGGCAACATTCTACATTTCCATGCTAGGAAAAATTCTAGACTGCTAGCAGTCCCTCTCTGGCCCGTCCCGCGTGAGAGCAAATCACGAGATCAGCGATCGATCGACCAAGCCGATGTATATTTTCTGTCGCATAAATGTTTGTTTATATGCAATGTTGAAATGTTGAAATCTTTGTTTATACCCTGAGATTTTGGGAAAACAGCTTAAAACAAAGCTCTAGTTTCCAGTCCCCTTTCGAGAGCTCCAACATTTTTTTTCAAACTTTTTACCAAAGCGTTTTACCAAAGACGGAAATTAAGTCATCTACTTGTACTGAAAACTGTAGTAAGTCACCTTAACCTCTCAAATTTCGTCCGTTTTAGCTGTAAAAGAGAAATACAGTGTAAACTGACCTCGTGTTCTTCGCATGTGCGTCCATGAAAGTTTAGCCTTCCTTTAGTACTCTTACGCCTGCTATACATGTAGGCTAAAAACACTTATTCCAATGTGCTTAGAAAAGAAGATTATTTGTATGTTAAAATACGGGCGTTACGTTCTAGGTGTGTGTCGCCAATGTCGAGAGAAGCATTGTGGTCATCTTAAACAGTTTTTAAGTACAGACACGATGGCAAGTAAGATCATCCCACCCCGAAAGAGGTTTCCTATTCTACCAGAGATATATGGCAGTCCTTCTGTTTTTGAAGATTCCTTAATTAGCGATGAAGATTACATACATCCAGTCACGCCACCCAGTGCAAAGGAGCTTACAACAACTACGTTTGTAAATTACACCAAGCGTGTGAAATAAATCAACCATTCAGACCTTTGGATTCTGTGCTGGCGAAAGATTGGAAAGAATTGCATCCCCGTACTAACCACCATTATGCTTTTTTTGCAAAACAAGGAATAAGACCTGTCTTGGAGTCGATTGCCCCAGGCCAAGCAGGACAGTTGTGGGATCACGTTGTAAAAAACAGTTCGATTGACGATCTTAATAGCAGTGATAACAATTGTGACAGTGAAAGCGGCGAAGATGACGAAATTGAACCTAGCACCCTATCCGATAGCACCTTACAAAATCTTATCAATGCTTATAACAATGCACAGTCTTCGAAATCTAGAAAAGAGATTTTATCGTTATTCGCCCGAAATTTCAAGGGAAGTCGGCTGAAACAACTAATTCCTGGCTTAACAGATTTTCGCATCAAGGAAGCTAGGAAGCATTGTATTGAACATGGTCCAGGGATTGCAGCTGCACTAACACCTGTAATACACCGTTTCTTTCTCAGTGAATCGAAAGTTGAGCACTTCTTAAGGTTCATAACAAGCGATGTGATCTCACAGGACACAGCATATGGAACTTCTAAAATCAAACTTGAAAGTGGAGAGGAGCTACTGGTTCCAAAACCAATACGGAAACTGATCCCAGCAAGAATTATCGCCCAATACTTGAAGATCTGCGATGAAACGGAGTTCAAACCTGCTAGTCCCCCAACTCTGTTAAGGATCCTTGAAGTCTGCCCAGCGTCTACACGAAAAAGTCTTCAGGGTCTGGATAATTACACTGCAGATGGTTGTGAGGCATTCGAAAATTTAGAAGAAGTTATCGGCAAGTTGTATGATGCAGGTTTGTCCGATAATGAAGCCCAAAGGCTGCGCTTAATGGCTTTGTCTTGCAAGCGTTACTTAAAGCAGGATTACAGTACACATGTTGTAAACGATTCAACAAACGACCACCCCTCAGTTTCTCCAGACCATTGTCGATATTTCGCACTAAGTGATCCCAAGAACGAAGCATTCATTCATCGTTGCACTCATAGACACTCAGTTGAATGCGATAGATGCCAAGAACTACATGATCTATTCGAATCCTTAGATCAGGCCATGGAAAAGGTTTTTAGAAGCAGCCCGGTCAGTGATGACAGAAATGATCTCCAGTTCTTGTTGAATGACAGTAAGGCCAAGATAGGACAATGGAAATCTCACATTTTAAGAAGCGTAAGTCAAGGGGAGGGAAAGAAGGCCGTTCTGGAAGGGTTAGCAACAACTGAGGTCCTCTTAATAGACGACTGGGCTATGAAATTTTTGCCACTTCACTTCAGAGAAAAATCAGCTGAGTTTTTGGTAAACGTGGCATCAACTGGCATGTTACAGCTGCGATTAGAAAAAGAGTAGCATCAGCATTATCAGTAGAAGTTTTTGTTCACATCTTTGACAGCTGCATTCAGAACCAGATCACAGTGGCCTACATTACTCAGGACACATTGTCTACCATCAAAAAGTTGTATCCGTAGCTACGCGGTGCTTATCTAAGATCCGATAATGCCGGATGCTACCATGGAGGTAATCTCCTGACTAGCCTCCCCTCTGTGGGAAGTAACAGTGGCATTAAAGTGATCGGCTATGACTTCACTCAACACGGAAAAGACATCTGCGATCGTAAGACTGCAACAATGAAGCAACATGCAAGACGCTTTGTGGCAGAGACAAAGACCAACATTCTCACAACGTTTGACTTGAAAAAGGCCTTGGAAAGTAACGGTGGAGTAAAGGGATGCCGAGTGAGTGTCGTGGAAACGCCACAGAGTTGTAGTCAGGTAGACACAAACACCAGAATTCCAGGAACAAGTCAAATTCACAATATCCGTTACGAAAAAGGTGGAATGCGCTATTGGAAGGCATACGGTGTTGGCAGAGGGGGTTGGTTGGCATGTGACGATACTTTGTCAGTAACATTCCAAAACTGAATGTTTTGGAAGCCTTTACAAGTGAATCTATTGACACCGGAACAATGGCAGCGATTTCCAAGTGCACTGATAGTAAGAAGAAAGCTCACGAAGCAGCCATGAAAGAGCACGAAGGAAGAGTTTCGTTTGATTGTTCTATTGAAGGGTGTATTTGCACCTTTGAATCAGAAGCAGAGATTCAGAAGCACCTTGACGTCGGCAGTCACGTTCGTCGCTTGCACAGGGAGTCACAGTTTGACAATATCAAGCGCCAATACGCTGATATGATAACCGATGAACTGTCAAAGGCGCTTTTCACTGCTGATTCTAAAGGTGGGCTTGCGAATCAGAATGTATCAAATAGTAGCAATGTTGCCATGGGATGGGCATTAAAGAAACAGAAGTCTTCTTCGCGTTTTCCTGAAAGGGTTAAAACATATCTGAATGATAAATTCCTCATTGGAGAAGAAACGGGGAACAAGGTATCGCCAACAACAGTTGCTCGCCACATGCGCAGAGAAAGAGATGAAAAGGGGGATCGCTTATTTATCGGAGCTGACTGCCTCAGCTCTCAACAAATCTCAGCGTATTTCTCACGTCTATCAGCAACAAAGAAAAAGCACGGCCATTTAACCACAGCTATCGTCAGTTGGGAGGAGGTGGAAGAATTCTTTAATGAAGAACAGATGGAAGAGGAAGAAGAAGACATTATATAATATATATACATAGCCCAAGCCTAACAGCGTCGCACTTTGAACAAGCTTAACTAAGGTGAAACTTAACTAAGGTGAAAGGTTGGAAGCACAAGAATTAAGATTGACGAACGGGCTATTTTCAATTTTAGCAATTCTCAAAAACAGTATTACGCGACCGCCTGCACAGTACATTTTTATAGACCGTACAAAAGTTCACAAAAACAACTTTTCTCTGTCTAGAATAACTAGTACCACCAGTTTCCGAATGAAATACAGTTTATGTTTGTTAAAAATTGCCTGAGAAACTGATTTGAAAATCAAAAATTGCAAAAATACACAAACATATTTGCATAAGGCGATGCGAGTGAAGATAGAACTGTACTATAAAATCAAAGTCTTGCTTTGTTTACATAAAATCGCTTTTCAATCTATCTAATGAATGAACAAACACATAAAAATGGACAACACAATCTTCTTTCGAAAAAAATTATTCAAATCTCCATTAGTTTACGTTTAAAAGCAAAACGCGTACCATTTAATTATAGCTCATCGAGTTTAAGCTTTCTTCGATGAAATTCAAGAGATCGATACAACTGAATTTAAGCACGTTTTAAAATCAATTCTCCAAAACTAACAATAACTCTAATAAAAAGTCACTCACAGATTAATATCAACATAAATTCTCATCGAAAACTGTAATCTGTTTTACCTTTAAGTTCCTCGCTTGCTTGGAAATGGCTACGTCTTTTTATAAGGTTGTTAATAACTGATACAAAATATCGTGGAATTAATATGAACTATTCTATGTATTTCACACGCATCACATCACGTTATATCAGGGCGGGCTGAAGTTAAACGCATGCTCATGAAGGAAATCGCAACAAATCGCCAATCGCCTTTTTTAGCCTCGAAAACGAGCTGTATAGTAACGTTGAAAGTTCCAGTATTAATTCGTAACACCAACTTACACTGGAAAAGTTGAAAATTTCCATAGTATGTAAAAAACATGTAAATAACATGTAAATCCTCAAAAAGATACTGTAAATGAAAATTTACATGATTTTTACCCATTTACATGTTTTGAGAAATCCTGTAAAAAACATGTCAAATATTGAGGTGAAACATGTAAATTATGGAAAAGATCCTGTAAATTTCTCAAACCAGGGACATAAGACCATGTAAATAGCATGTAAATCGAATAAAGGAAGCCCGTAAATAACATGTAAATTCAATAAGGGAACCTGTAAATATCACGTAAATCGAATAAAGGAGCCTGTAAATAACATGTAAATTGAATAAGGAAGCCCGTAAATATCCTGGAAATCGAATAAAGGAACCTGTAAATAACATGTAAATCGAATAAAGGAGCCTGTAAATAACATGTAAATCGAATAAAGGAGCCTGTAAATAACATGTAAATCGAATAAAGGACCCTGTTAATAACATGTAAATCGAATAAGGGAGCCTGTTAATAACATGTAAATCGAATAAAGGAGCCTGTAAATAATATGTAAATCGAATAAAGGAGCCTGTAAATAACATGTAAATAACATATAAATCGAATAAAGGAGCCTGTAAATAACATGTTAATCGAATAAGGGACCCTGTAAATAACATGTAAATCGAATAAGGGAGCCTGTAAATAACATGTAAATCGAATAAGGGCGCCTGTAAATCACATGTAAATCGAATAAAGGAGCCTGTAAATAACATGTAAATCGAATAAGGGAGCCTGTGAATATCATGTAAATCAAATAAAGGAGCCTGTAAATAACATGTAAATCGAATAAGGGAGCCTGTAAATATCATGTTAATCGAACGAGGGAACCAAATCGAGCCAGCTCGCTTGTTTACTATCATGTAAATTAATGCGAACATTCATAGGCAAAGTAAACATACACGACTCATTAAAAAAGCTGCTTTTCAATTTTTTTTATTATAACTCCCTTGATCGTAGTGTTACACCCTTTTTCAACTGTTCAAGATTCTTTGTTTCTGCTTTTCATTATTCCTTTCAAAGAGCTACATGTACACTGTACAGTGTACATTGACTGCAGCTTTGGTATGTTTTCTGCAATAGCTTGGCCATGGGATGCTCTTGCTCTTGAAGCCTGCGAAACAAAACAAAAAACAGCTGCAGTGAGCAAAGTCTGTCTAGTAGTAGTCTGCCTAGTACTAAAGGCAATTGTCCTTTGTGTCCATATAATTACTAGACCAGTTTCATCTGATACAAGTCATGTTAGAACAGACTTCATCAGAGATTTTGAACAAGATTATGTGAGGAACTTATTTCATACACACCATTTACATTTCAACATTACATACAGGTAACATAGACAAGAATTAGAATTATAGTCATTTACAGTAGGTGTTTGAAAGTCTCACATAATCTTGTGACAGCATGTTATCAGATCTTTGAGTGACCACATTTATACTAATTGCAGATTGTAGCTTCAGTTCAGCAAGTGCCAGCATTTTGTCAGATCTTTAATGCCATTTTGGCATAATTATATTCATTGGCTGCAGGTACCTGGCCTATTAATTAAAGGAGAAATGTTAAATTACCCCTTCTGATAAATTTTAAATTCTGCACTAACATCACTAATTTATGGAGATAATTGGATTATAGCCTGAGTGTCACAAAGCTAGTATTGAAAAAGGAGTTAAATACTTATCTTGAAGCAAGGGTCCAACCGACGAACAGGATTAATCTCCTTGCGGGTAGCGGAGTCGATGGCAGAATATCTCAAAGAAACTGGAAAACCACTGGAATGACCACTTGTCAGGGTTTTTCTGCTGGGACAGGGATGCCGGCGTTTATCCTTTGTAACCTTCCCTGGTGAGAATCTGAAGGATCTTTAAGAATCCTTAAAAATCTGCATGAGGATCTGCGAGGATCTTACTGAGGATCTTAATAAAGATCTTTGAGGATCTTTTAAATTCCTGTAACATCCTCAATAATCTTGCCAAGATCTTCAAGGATCCTTTTAATTCTTGGCAAAGGATCTTTAAAAATCTTCAAAGTTCTTTGCAAGATCCTTTAAAGGATCGTATTAAGATCCTTGAAAGATCCTTATAAATTCCTTAAGGATCCTTGTAAAAAAAATCTACAATAAATTGCAGATGAAGAATCTTTGAGGATTTTTCAAAGATCCTGTGAGGATCCTTTAAAGATCTTTATCTTTAAGGATCTTTGACAGGTCTTTGAAGATCTTCAAAGATCCCTGAAGATCCTGTGAGGATTTTAACCTCTCTGCCTTCCCTTCGGCTTGGTACATTCTTTTCTCATCGTCTGAGTTTGAAGCAAGCTCATCTGACAAATATTCGTTAATCGTCAACCAGCCGTACTCGCTTTGACGTGTTTCGAAACTAACTCGGTACCTGATTGAACAGCCACTTTAACTTTTTCGTATCAATTCATGTAAGGCATGGTCCATTTGTTGCTGATTTCCTTTCCTCTTACATTTATAGTTCTCCCGGCGAGTCTTTTTAAAAGCCTGTTGAACAGTCGAACTATTTTCCTCAGAGAAACGCTTTGAAAATTCACTAAGCCAAGATTCAATAACTTGGGTAAGTTTATCAGTTAAAGAATTAATCGAAACGGAAACAGAAGACTGAATAGCCAAGCTGATAGATGGATCCACAGCTTTGACGCTTGGGCCAGCACATGCTCGTGTTTCCTCAGTGTCATTCATGTTAAAAAAAGTGGTGCGGTGAAGATTATGTGATGAACGTATTTTATACACACCATTTACACTTCAACATTAAATACAAGTAACACCGACAAGAATTAGAATTATTTCCATTTACAGTAGGTGTTTGAAAGTCTCTTGTTCTATCCATTCTGTCGAGACAAGAGCAGGTTCAAGGTTTTTGTCTGTTGTCGCACCACTTTTTTACATGAACAACACCGAGGAAACATGAGCATGTGCTGGCCCTTCTATAAGCAGATCCTTCTATAAGTGCAGCTATTCAGTCTTCTGTTTCCGTTTCGATTAGTACTTTAACTGATAAACTTACCCAAGTTATTGAATTTCGGCTTAGCAAATTTTCAAAGCGTTTCTCTGAGGAAAATAGTTTGACCATCCAACAGGCTTTTAAAAAGGCTTGCCGCAAGAACTATACATGTAAGATGAAAGGAAATCAGTAATAAATGGACCACGCCTTAACGAATATTTGTCAGATGAATGGAGTTAGTTTCTAGAGAAACTGTGGTACTGCGTCGGTGGGGGGATGAAACACAAGAATTTAGTGTTATCGACTTAGTCGATAAGGTAAACTGACCACCGTAAAAAGATTCAAATAGCTGACGTTTCGAGCTCTAGCCCTTCGTCGGAGCGAAACCGACGAAGGGCTAACCTCGAAACGTCAGCTATTTGAATCTTTTTATGGTGGTCAGTTTACCTTATCAACTCAGTCGATAAAACTAAATTCTCGTGATTTGTCAGATGATTTGTCTCGTGATTTGTCAGATGAGCTTGCTTCAAACTCGGACGATGAGAAAAGAATGTACCAAGCCGAAAGGAGGGCAGAGAGGACGATTACAAAGGATAAATGCCGGCGTCCCCGTCCTGGCAGAAAAACCCCGACAAGTGGTCATTCCAGTGTTTTTCCAGTTTCTTCAAAACATTCTACCACCAACTCCGCTACCCGCAAGGAGATTAACCCTGTTCGTCGGTTGGGCCCTTGCTTCAAGATAAGAATTCAACTCCTTTTTCGATACTAGCTTTGTTTTTTTTTTCTTCGTTTATGGCGTCACACTCAGGCCATAATCCAATTATCTCCATGAATATTGTTGTTCATATTATTATCCTTTGTTAGTGCAGAATTTAAAATTTATCGAACAGGTTAATTTAACATTTCTCCTTTGATTAATAGGCCAGGTACCTGCAGCCTATGAAAAGAATGCATGTAAAGAATTGTTGTGGAGATGTGGAAGCTTACATCCAGAAGGGGTTATAACTGGGAGAATTTTGTGGGCCTATAACCGGGTGGACTTATACATGTACATGTAACCAGGATTTTAAGTTTACAATAAACATGAGTATGGAAAATCCAGTGACAAGTAATGGACTTTAAATCAAAGGTTCCCTATTAATGCAGTGATCACAATCCAATTTCTCCGGAGAATATCAATAAAACACAGCCACGAGTTTCTGAGAATGAGGAACTGATAAAAAAAAAGCAGTCACCAGGGGACAATGAATAAAATGATGGTCTCTCAATAAACACCTGGTTCAAATTTTTCTGGGTTAACAAGACCAAGTTTAAAACAAAGATCAGGGACATTTAACTAAAGAAAACACACAATGCACCATAAATTTAGGTGCAGTTTATCAGATTTCACCATGAATGCTTGGCATGGTAAATTAATTATGTCTACATCAAAAGAAAACAACACCAAATTATGTTATTCCATACGGTAGTCAACTAAAACACTGATTTTAGATCAGACCTAAGGATCCCATTTGAATAATGTTTGGTACTGCAGCAAAATATTAACACATTGTACATGTACATGTACATGTAGGTGTTCATGTCAGTTACTTAGGTACCAAATTACTACCAGGCTCCTGTTAGAAAACATCCTTAATGTGTATGGACATATAACATCAATTATTCTCTTAACATAAAAAGCTCTCCTTGAATCTCTTTGAATGATACCATTTCTAACTAGAGAAAAGAAATCACAATATTAAATATGTTATGTATTTCAAATTGCGAAAATATGAAGCATATACTCCCACATCACTGCTACATTAAATATATTATCCTCAGAGCCACTATTTAATATTACATGTACCAGTGAATAGATGGGTATGGTCAATGTGAATAATATACATGAACATTGTCTTAAGAATAAAAACTGACTTGAAAATGCAGTTTAAAAAAGGAGGATTTTACCATCTTCCCAGCATGCATTGCAAGCAAACTATATTATCAAATGACGGTGACATGCAAGCAGCTCATTTTACACAGACGCTGTTGAAGTTGGAGGTCAGTTGGTCATAGCAGAAATATTTCAAAATAAATGTTAACCTATTTATTCTATTTACCTTTACAGAATATTAATATTTTTCCATTTTAGGTTATGTTTACAGTTTGATTTAAGGTTGCTTAAATTCCCAGAGGGGCCAAAATCCTCGATCAGCATCGCATGTTAAACACTTGAAATCTCTTCACAGATTCATGGAATCAATAAACCTTCTTGCCATTTCAAAACAATGCTGGCTTAAATTAGAAGAAATATCTGTATATTACTTGCCTTCAGTTTGACTTACATTTGTATTGAATCTAACACCGGTGAACAGAGCTGGTGAAATAATTCCTGCTAATAAAAATATAAAACAACAGCTACTCAGCTCATCTACTCAGCATGCAACTGACCTGCTGCGTTTGTTTACGGTTACTGTTTTTAGTTCAAAATTCGACCTTCGCTTTTCTCACAATCCTGAATTTTCTATGGTATGAGCATTAATCATTCAGTTTTATTTCATCTTACTGTAGATTTTGCTGTGACCAACATAAAACTCTAATCAGAAGTCATTCACAGGAATTTTACTCAAAGCATGCTGGAATGATGGTATAATATCCTCCTTACAGTGTACATGTACATGTACCTTTTAGTTTCAAGACAGAACAATGTACAGCTCTTATATAAATATTATTTTGCTTTTGTCTTGGTGCATATTCACACTCTAATATAATAATAATAATAATAATAATAATAATAATAATAATAATAATAATAATATTATAATTATAATTAAAACCTTCCCAGCACCCTTTGCATCAGAAAAAATTTCCATGCCAAATTGGGTGAATGAGGATACTACACCACGTGCTATTTGCACCTACCATAAAATACCTATTTTTATTGACTAAGTGCGATGACGTCATCAGTCACGTGACTATGCCCCCAAGTGCCTTTTAACGTTTTTTAGGAACATGCTATGATAAATGCAAATACAGTCAACGTGGCAAGGAAGGCATTCACTTGCATCATTTCGTCATGCCCGGTATGGTTCTGGATTTTCAAAATTAAGGGGGCTATACACATGAGCAAATAGGGGTCTGGGGACAAGTATCTTTGTATACATGTATCTTTGTAATGGTGAAATGCAAAGTTAACAAATTTTGTAGGTTGGTAGATATAAGTATAAAAATAAGTTCTTTATCAACGTCATTAGTATGACGTCATGAATCACGTGAACAGAACGCACGGAAATTGACTGATTTTTGTGACTTTTTGGAACCATCAAACATTTTTATTAACTTAAATAAATCCCCGTTTTTCCGCCCAGGTTAAAATTATGTTATTTTTGTGTATAAAAAAGGCGATTATTACTCCTCTAGTAAAATTAAAGGTGACGAAAAAAAGTTTTACACGTTGGAAGACCTTGGAAATCCATCGTTTCCTGATCCTGTTCAGCGACTTTTCAGTTTTAAACTATAAACAAATCTGCATAAGTGGTTTTATCTTACTTCTTACCAATGGCGTTGGCAGTTTTTCTGTAGCATTTTTCTTTCATACCGATCAGGGGTTAGATTTTTTGTTCCCCACCCTCCCCAGTCCCCCGCTCGGGTTTGCAGGACATGGTCAGCGGGAAGACTGGTTCGAGTTTGTAAACGTGGTCACGTCAGTCACGTCAGCCGGCGTCAGCTAAGAAAATTTTTCATTTTTTTCGTCGACACAATTAACAAATCGACTGCATTTTTCCATGGTCTATACTCTCATCGACCATAGAAATGACGCCATAAAATGTTCAAAACTCAAGTGGAACCACGAGCCGTTAGGCGAGTGGTTTCACTGCCACTTTGTGTGACAAAAGTAAAAAAAATAGGTACGCAATGCGTACAGAAGCGACGACGAGTTTCAACTTGGCGTTAAATCAAGGTCTGGGATAAAATCAGTGAATCACTCGATTTAAATGCGAAGTTCCACTAGAAAAGGATCGGTGTAGAACTTTCATTGCTACAATGACGTTTTTTCCAAACATTTTCAATTTTTGTACTTATGGTCGTAGGAATAACATATGTTTGTCAGTTGTTGATTCTTTTGTTGTGTTTGATTGAAAACTGAACGTGAGAATGGCCAGGTCAGGCCCCGGGCTAAGCCCTTTTTATACCAAAACCTCCTGTTGAAGACCCAGTAGTTACCATTATGCATTGCATGATAAAAACAATGTAAGTCTCGATCCCGTGTTCAAATAAATAACAATAATGAGCGTAATGGTCATTACTGGGCCTTTAAGGCCCTGGCTGACACCGATACTCATGGTATGCATGAGAAAGTACATCACACAATTGTGGTTGCTGCATTGGTAATTGTACATTTTATTTAAACCATATTGCACAAACTCGTGCGCAAAATCAAAACAATTCATCATTTTCCCTTCATATTTGTGACACTTGGTATAATTTTATGCTGATCAGGCTTAATATATGTCACACACCCATTAAGCACAGGTAACATTTTCATTTTCAAATTACATCTGAGTTAGTTTCACTTGTGTGCAATTCAATATTTGTACATTTTGCAAGTTACATGATAGTCAGTCCATTGTTGTCCAGATGGTTGTTTTCTGATAAATTTCCTTACAGCCTTACTATGAAGTGTTAATACGGGAAGCACAATTCGAACTGTACAATGTACATCGTTAAAACTGTTACAGTTGATAAATGACAACAACTGGAAATTGTTTCCATGTTTGTGCTTCACAAATTGAAAAGACTTTGTCAGCTCTGAACATGTTTTCAGAGATTATTGGTAGACATCTTGTGGTTTCATTAATGCACATACAGCAGGTCACCAGTTTCTTCAGCACTTGAGACTTTTCATCATGATTATTACCAGCATTAGTTAATGTGCTAAATGTTTGCAGATGCATTGAGTGGAGGTGATTGAGTCCCTTTAAAAAGAAAATAAATGAAGTACCTTAAGATTCAGTTCATTTTTTTAAGTGTTTTGTCATACTAAAGTTTAAAATCAAAATGGCTTTATGGGGACTTAAAAGAGGAATTAAAGTGCTTCATTTAGAGATAAAAAGGATGGCGAAGAATTCAATTTGGGAACTGAGAGATGTCATTTTATGTATAGAAAAAACTATTACATGTGGCTAGTCACATTTAGGGATGGACCATTCTTTCTATTTTTGAGGGGGAGGTTGGGCAATTGTTGTAATGGTAAATGACAATCTCTTATATGAGACATATGTAAGTTAATAGCTACACACTGTTTACCAGAATTACTTCCAAACAGCGAGACATTGCCCTGATGAAAATCAGCTGTAACTATCTTTGAGGTATCCACAAAATAGCTGAAAATAGCATGTGCAAGCACCAGGATTCATTTCTACATCGTTAGCAAGTTGAATCAAAAGTGGAAATAACAACCGTACGATACATGCAGATTTGTGTGAACCAAAGCTTAGTGTAGTAACTCATTTGCCACGCATAAACAACATTTCTCATCGTTGAAAGGTATACAGCTTCTAGATAAAACACAAATAACAACATAGACCAGAATTTTCCTTTGACACGATTTAAACATTCTCTGGCTTTGAGATGAGCATTATACAACCCCACAGCGGCTCAAAATTGCATTAAAGATACCATAACTGTATACGCAATATGCTGGTAATGATGGCTTACCTTTATTTTTTTAGCTTGAATCCAGTTGCTCCGATATTCTGTACACAACTTATCGTGAATCACCGCACACTAAAGCTCTCGTAGGATACTCAGTTATAAGTCAAGTTCAGTAAATCAATGCTATTTCAGTGCTATTTGTGGCCTTCAGTTCTGACAAGTTCTTTCTGAGACAGGCAAAGATTTGTTCCGAAAGTTCAGCGCCCAGACTCGATAATTTAGTGTAGACGAGTGCGAGTATGTACTGCTGATGTATGTATATCACTTCGTGTCTGTTTGTTTGCAAGTGAGCGAAAATATATTCACGATAAATAAAGCATGGCGGTGTTAAATTTGAAACAGACAAACAAACCTTTTCTCCACACTTCAAAACAAAATGGCGGATCAAAGACGAGGTGGTCGCGTGACCTTATCTTCCAAGGCTAGTTCCCAATGTTTCTCGGGTGTAATCCGGACAGACATCCCGACACCACGGCACGATGGCAATAACGCGATGACTTCGTCATCGCTTAAAAATAAAATAAAGCTAGTAGGTGGTAAAAGAGACTTCTGAGACACCCTCAAATTCCCCTGAATTTCACACAAATATTTCCTGCAGATTTCAACAAATAATACATTATTTTTCATCAGTCCAAATCAACAGATACCACGCAATTCTGATGAGTTTGAGCAGATTTGACAATTTTGTGAGTTGTGGGAAAACTGACAGAAATTGTTGAATTTGTCAGATTTGTTGGGTCTGAAATATTTGTGTGAAATTCAGGGGAATTTGAGGGTGTCTCAGAAGTCTCTTTTACCACCTACTAAAGCTAAATTCAGCACAAGACAAAATCTTGAAATTGGCTAATTTCAAGATTTCTCCGCTGAATTTCCGCACAAAAAAATTAACCATTTTCCAAAATCTTACGCTCATTTGGGGAGAATATTTCTCCCAGTCTCCAATGCCCCAAAGCCAGCGTATCAATTCCATTGCCTAAAATCACTCTTTTGTCATCTTCCGCACTCAGCGCAATTTTGGTCATGTTTTCCGTGAACAAATGGTGCCCTCTGCTGCGGAAGATACTTTGCCTCCTGAGTTGCTTTTGTTTTGTCCTCAAACATTTCACAAAGTTTGCATGTCTCAAACTCTTCCTGATCATGCATTTTTTCACTCCTTTTGCCTTTTGTTCCTCCGTGGTTTCTGCATTCTCCTCAATCAGGAGAGAATACAGTTTCGGTCTCAGGGCGACAAATTCTGTCAAAATGGCACCCCCGCATTCATCTTTCATCAACCCAATCTTTTTCTTGTTCCCTGGCACGATTGGCATTCCATTCAACACTGCCGGATGCTTTGGGGAAAAATCATTTGTGTCAAACCATTCTGCCACATCCCCCGCAATGTCAGCAAAAAAATCTTCCGTTTCAATCTCCAGCACCAAAGAATCTGTGTCGGTATACAGGAGAGAAACATTTTCCCACTTTTTCTTCACATATTCATAGTGAAAATCATACATCAAAAGTTTGGACAAATCCAAGATTGACATCCCAACAAAGATGGGTTTTGACATGACCACTCGCGTTTTCCTCATCTTGACTGCAATCAGAAACTCATCGAAAATTTTCACATCGGCGAAGTTGCATTTATTTACCAGCTTTTCTGCCCTTTCCGCATCTTTCACCAGTTCAATCGTGACTCGGTTTCTCAGGTGTTCCATGGTTTTCCCAAAGACTGAGTTGTTCATGAGTTTGAAGAAATCTTTTTCAAACTTCGTTTTTCCCTTGGATCTCAGGGCAGTGTTTTTGTCAATATAACATTTCATGAAATTTGCTTCTTCGAATTTGATTCCTCGCCTGATCTTTTTCAACTTCATTCCGGCGGAAAGATAAAACGCCAGATTGCGACCGTGCAAAACCATGCCTTCTTTGTCCCTCAGATTTTGCGTGAGTTTTTCAATCCCACCCAGCGACAGTTTTTCCGGAGCCAGGGGAAAATCATTGTGATCATCATGCAATTCTGGGGGATAAACGAGATCAACTTCAAGAATGCAACCTTGACCTTCTTCTTTCACAAACTTTTCCCAGTTTTGCAAATCTTCTTCGCTCATCCATTGGAATTTCCCAACTGGAAGAGGCTGCGACATGGCCCATCCATAAAGGTTGTTTGCGTCCAAATAAACCAGGAAACGAGATGGATCTTTTGGATTGAAATTTTTCATATATTGGTTGTTTGCTTTCGCAAATCGCTTGAATGCATTTGCGTTTCCTCCCCTGATTCCTTTTTCAAACATCAACAACTGTTCCACATCATCTAGAAGTTCCAACTTCACTCCGGTCACTTTCAGCATTGCATCCCAAGCCAACCCAGGGGTGGTAAAATAGTGCGCGGGATCCAGTTCATAGTTTTCTTCGCAAAGTTTTCTGAAACTTTCCATGACATCTGCAAGCAGCAGCACATCCGTTTTCAGATAAAGATCGTGAAATTCGCCCATATTTTTCACTTCAAATTCTTCCCAGACTCGCTGGGCATGGGCAAAATCTTCATCTGAGACTTTTTCCTGATTCAATCTGGAGAAAAAAGCGGCTTTCTTTGGCAGTTGTTTCTCAAACTTATCAAACCCATCCATGAATTCATAGGGGAAGACTCCTTTTCGCCGCATCAAATCACTTTTCTCACCAAAAAATCTGGTGATTTCTTTCAATTCTTCTTTGGGGAGATTTTTTTGCCAGCGATTCCAATCCTGCCAGCGTGAATTTGAAGGAATCCAGAAATCGAATTTCATGTTTCACTGAAAATTCTTTCCCTTTCTCCTCATTCCATTCTTTTTTCAACTCGAATTTCAGGGAAAAGGAAATATATTTCTCCTCGTTGTTGGGGATGCATGTCACGCTCAAAACTTCATCCATTGTCCCCAAAGCTCGCACAAAAAGATGAGCGTCATAGTTTGCTAGATTGTGAAAAAACACAGGGGTGAATTTTGGCCTTTGAAACTTCAGGTTGCAAGATTGATGCGCTGCTCCCCTGAATTTTCCTGAAAAGTGGCAGTGATCCCTCACCTTGGACAGACTTTTTTCTCCAAATTCTTCTCGACACAGCCAGCACACCTCCGCTTCTCGAAATGATTTCCATTCTTGGTTGGTCAGGGGAATCATTTCCTTTTTCGGCAAATTCAAGTGAGCTTCTCTCACTCGGGAAATCAATTCTCGAATAAACTCTCTGGGAAGTTCTTCATTTTCATTTGCAGCTCTTTTCAACACAGGCTTCATTTGCAAAAACGGGGAAACGAGATGAAACGCAAATCCACAGGGAATATGCTCGTGGGTTTTTTGAGTTCCCCCCAGCGGTTTCAAAATTGACTCAAAATCTGCATATCCAACAACAGGCAGATGCATCATTTTTGGGAAGTTTTTGAAGGAACAAGTTCCTCCTGGAAGTTCAATTCTCGCGGCTTCAAAATCTCCGCAAATGGTTTTGTGTTTCTCCAGACTTTCCACTCTGGGAAATGAATTGAGGCATCTTTTGCAGAAAAATCTTTCATGCCCATTTCGTGAAACTTGAGAGCTTGCCAAGCGGGAGAAATTTTTCACCAGACAGAAGTGCGTTTTGAATTCTTCTGTCAGCAGAATCAAATCCACATGAAGTCCCCTTTCTTCCTTGGTGATTCTCAGGGGAAAAACAAATCCATTCCAGCCAAAAACGTTCACTGAAATGTCAGGATTTTTGGCCTCAAAAATCGAGATTTTTTCCACGGCCATGGGAAATTCGCAACCATCCCAATTCATCTCTTCTGTTTGTTCACGCAAAGTCGGTGTGATTCTTTCCGGATGAACTTTGACCATATTTGCGGCTCTGCCCAAGCACCATTTGAAACACATCTCGTCTTCATTTTGCATGTTGATCACGGCTTTCTTGTTTGCCAAATCAGCAGGCAGTGGCATCCATCCAGATCCTCGCAGGGGGTTCCAGCGCACAAAATGAATTTCCAAACGCAAAACTTTTTCAAACACCCAATTGGATCCCCTGCGATTAAAGTTTTCCAAATTTTCAATCATTTCTCTGATCATTTCATCCAAAATCTCTGGGTTGTTCCCCAAATTCCTTTTCTGCCGGGAATGGAAAAATGGATTTTCAATCACTTCCTCTCCAGAAGCCAAATTTGTTTGGGACATTTCCACATTCAAAACGCATTTCACTCTTGTTTGTGGATTTTCTCGCAGGAGCCTGAGAACCAACCATCTTGCTTTCCGGAAAAACTCTTGGGGAGAAATGGAATCATCTCCTTGAATGACAAATTGTCTCGCGAATCCTCGCAAAGCGGATTGCCCTTCTTCCACGGCTAATCTCTGTTCCCACAATCTTCTGACTTGTTCTTTCAATCTTTCCCCCGCGGGATTGGCTCTTCTCCGAACATCCGCGTCATCCACACTTTCCAACCAATTTGTCCAATCGATAACCGTATCTACATTTTCTTCAATCGCTCTGGGAATGACTCTGGGGGGGAACAATTCTTCTTTCCGGAATCAAAAAAGGCACATTAATTTCTGGATTTTTGTCATCTAGGTTGGCTCGTCTTTTCCGAGTTTTAGGCTGATTTTTTCCCCCTCCTTGCCAAAGATTTTCAACTAAAAACTTCACCAGTTCATCTTTTTTCAATCGCGACCATCCTCGCAAATTTGTCGTTCGCGCAAATGATTGCCATGCAGCCAGTGACATTTTAATGGAGAAAAAATCTTTTTCCCCATTTAAAATGAAATTTTCGATTCAGGAAGAAGGAAAAGAAAAACAAATTTTTTTCACATTCAAAGAAGCATCAGAAAAAACTGGTCTTCCTTCCAAAACGATTTTGCGAGTTCTCAACTCAGGCAAAAGCAAATATACCAGAAGAACCGATCAAAAAGTGTTCTGGATTCAGGAGGAAGAAGACACGCCATTCATCCAGATTGATGGGGAAGATTTTTTCACCGCAGAGGAAATTCGGGAACGATTTGGGTTATCACGCACAGTTTTTTTCAATCAACTCTGCAGGAAAAAAACTCATTTTCTGGATTCAGGGGAAAAATCGCACGAAGTCACTTGGGTTTCACCCATATTGCAAGAATTCATCTATCTCATGAAAAAGAAAACTGCATTGGAAACGGCGATGCACGCGCAAAACCTGGCTCGGGTTGCGATGGATGATGCCCTTGTGGATTTGCAAAATGCGTTTTGAATTTTTTCTCCAATGGAGAAAAAATGTCCGGTGAAAACAAATCCACTCCTCCGAAAGAGGCAGAAAAAATTCAAGAAGATTTGATCTGGGAAAAAGCGTGTGACGCAGAAAGAAACTTCCAAAAAGCTGTGAATATGGCCACTGGTTTTCTCCCAGTCCGACTGGAAGAGGATCGCAAGTTCATGGAAAAATGGATTTTTCACGATTTAATTTATTTTTTATCTCCTCCCAAAAAATGAATCCCGAGAAAATATCCATCCCCAACTGCTCACTCGGAGACCCCGTGAAAAAATCTTCCGGAAAAATCTCTTTCTGTCTCCTCCCATGCCTTCACAATGACAAATGGCTCAAAGTGAAACTCCAAACCAAATTCAAGATTTTCGCTCATCAAGGTGACTCGTTTTCTCTGGGAATCACTCTTCCGGAAGAAAACATCGAATTTTTCAAAGATTTGGAAAAACATCTCAACTCTGCTGCGATGAAAAAGAAGCAGGCAATCAAAGAGATTTCCCCGTCTTTTGCTCGATTTCAGGAGGGAGATTTCACTCTCGTGAAAATCGACAAATCCAAGCAGGAAAAGATTTATGCCAAGATTTATCCCTCCAAACTCAAGCACACGGATTTCTCGTGTCGATTTTGGGAATTGTGCGACGATGGGAAGAAAAAACCAATCCTGAGGCAAAAAGAACTCATTGGCGTTCCTCTCCGGGGGCAAGTTGTGTTTTCAATCAAACACCTTTTCTGCGGAAATCTGAAAGCCATCACATGCATCGTGGACGAAGTTTTGGTGGAGGAAAAGGTGGAAGCTGCCTCGGAATTCGATGAGTTTGAGGACAAAAATGAGGACGATGAAGTTTGATCTCGCTAAAATCAGGGAGAAAATCTTTTCCAGAATTCAATTCTGGAAAAGGCAGAACTTTTTTTCAGATTTGTGCAGATTCGCAGAATTCGCAATGAGTTGATTCAGTCATCATTTTCTCAAACAATTCAGTTTGTTTTTTCATATCTGCGGCAATCTCTTCAACCCACTTTTCCAAATTCACATAGCTTTCCATCAGCAGGTCAATGGAATCAATTTCGTCGTCACTTTCACTCAGTTTTTTTCTTTTCGCATTTGAATTTGAAGGCATTTTCTTTCCAATCATTTTTTTTCCTCAGGGGAAATTTTCCACTCCGGAAAATGAAAATGAATCCCCTCCGGAAAATGCATTTTGAATTTCAAAACCCCTCCGGAAAAAATGGATTTTTCTGGAGCAGATATCTATTCCAGAAAAAATGGATTTTTCTGGAGCAGATATCTATTCCAGAAAAAAATGAATTTTTCTGGAGCGGAAAATGCCTTCCGGAAAAAATGGATTTTTCTGGAGCAGAAAATGCCTTCCGGAAAAAAATGGATTTTTCTGGAGCAGATATCTATTCCAGAAAAAAATGAATTTTTCTGGAGCGGAAAATGCCTTCCGGAAAAAATGGATTTTTCTGGAGCAGATATCTATTCCAGAAAAAAATGGATTTTTCTGGAATAGATATCTGCTCCAGAAAAACGAATTTTTGAATTTTGAATTTTGAATTCTGGAAAAAATATCTGCTCCAGAAAAAAACGAATTTGAATTCTGGAAAAAATATCTGCTCCAGAAAAATGAATTTGAATTTTGAATTCTGGAAAAAATATCTGCTCCAGAAAAAAACGAATTTGAATTCTGGAAAAAATATCTGCTCCAGAAAAATGAATTTAAATTCTGGAGCAGATATCTGTTCCAGAAAAACGAATTTAAATTTGGAATTCTGGAAAAAATATCTGTTCCAGAAAAACGAATTTGGAATTCTGGAAAAAATATCTGCTCCAGAAAAACGAATTTGATTTTTCTGGAAAAAATATCTGTTCCAGAAAAACGAATTTGACCCCCTGAATTCGCCGGAGAATTCAGATTCGTCGAGAAATTCCTGATTTTTCCTGAGATTTGCGGCGTTGGCATTTCTCCTGAAAATCCACAAAACAAAGTTCCCCAGAAGATTCCGAAAATCATTTATTTTTTTCCACCTATCAAAATGTGGGTTTTGATTATCTGTTCCAGAAAAATGAATTTAAATTCTGGAAAAAATATCTGTTCCAGAAAAATGAATTTAAATTCTGGAAAAAATATCTGTTCCAGAAAAATGAATTTAAATTCTGGAAAAAATATCTGTTCCAGAAAAATGAATTTAAATTCTGGAAAAAATATCTGTTCCAGAAAAATGAATTTAAATTCTGGAAAAAATATCTGCTCCAGAAAAAACGAATTTGAATTCTGGAAAAAATATCTGCTCCAGAAAAATGAATTTGAATTCTGGAAAAAATATCTGTTCCAGAAAAATGAATTTGAATTCTGGAAAAAATATCTGTTCCAGAAAAATGAATTTGAATTCTGGAAAAAATATCTGCTCCAGAAAAATGAATTTGAATTCTGGAAAAAATATCTGTTCCAGAAAAATGAATTTGAATTCTGGAAAAAATATCTGTTCCGGAAAAATGAATTTGAATTCTGGAAAAAATATCTGCTCCAGAAAAAACGAATTTTTGAATTCTGGAAAAAATATCTGCTCCAGAAAATGAATTTGATTTTTCTGGAGCAGATATCTGCTCCAGAAAAATGAATTTGAATTTAAATTCTGGAAAAAATATCTGTTCCAGAAAAATGAATTTAAATTCTGGAGCAGTGATTTTTCTGGAG
Source organism: Cladopsammia gracilis (assembly GCA_022457155.1). NCBI lineage: Eukaryota > Metazoa > Cnidaria > Anthozoa > Scleractinia > Dendrophylliidae > Cladopsammia > Cladopsammia gracilis. Next base: position 77,641 of record JAJGOT010000879.1, read on the forward strand.
CAGATATCTGTTCCAGAAAAATGAATTTAAATTCTGGAGCAGATATCTGTTCCAGAAAAATGAATTTGAATTTAAATTCTGGAAAAAATATCTGCTCCAGAAAAATGAATTTGACCCCCTGAATTCGCCGGAGCATTCCTCCCATATTATTTGGAGGAAAATTTTTTTCCAAATTTTTTTTCCAAATTTAATAAATGAAGGGATGTCCGGGGGATGAAAAATCTCCCCAAACGGATTTTGTGATGAAAAATCACCCCCAAAAACGGATTTTGGGATGAAAATCCTCCGGGGATTGAAAATCTCTCCGGGGTTTGAAAATCTTTCGCTGAAAATCAGCGGAAAATTCAAAGCCAAGAAATTTTTCTGCCCATGTCAGCTAAAACTCAGTTAACTAAATTGGAGAAATGATTGGTAAAAATTGAGTTTTATCCAGATAAAATGGGATTTTAAATGTGTTATTTCCCCTTTTCTCAGCATAAAAACTGTTGAATTTTGGAATCCCTCCGGAAAATGAAAATGAAATCCCTCCGGAAAATGAAAATGAAAATGCCTCCGGAAAATGAAACCCCCCCAGAATTTGAATTTGACATTCCTCCGGAAAATGAAAATGAAATCCCTCCGGAAAATGAAAATGAAAATGCCTCCGGAAAAAAATCAGTTTTTCTGGAGCAGAAAATGCCTCCGGAAAAATGGATTTTTCTGGAGCAGAAAATGCCTTACAGAAAAATGAAAATGCCTCCGGAAAATGAAAACCCCTCCAGAATTTGAATTGAAATCCCTCCGGAAAATGAAAATGAAATCCTCCGGAAACTGATTTTGGAATGAAATTTCCTCCGGAGCATTCCTCCCATATTATTTGGAGGAAAATTTTTTTCCAAATTTTTTTTCCAAATTTAATAAATGAAGGGATGTCCGGGGGATGAAAAATCTCCCCAAAAATAGATTTCAGAACGAAAAAACGCCCACAAAAATGGATTTGGGATGAAAAAATCTCCCTGAAAACGGATTTTGAGATGAAAATCTCTCCGGGGATGAAAATCTTTCGCTGAAAATCAGCGGAAAATGGCAATTCAAGAAAACTTTCTGCCCATTTCAGCTAAAACTCAGTTAACTAAATTGGAGAAATGATTGGATAAAATTGAGCTTTATCCAGATAAAATGGGATTTTAATTTTTTATTTCCTTTTTTTCTCCACATAAAAAATGTCGAAATCAGCAACGCATTTTTCAATCTCCGATGGGAAAAAAACCAAAAATTTCACTTCCATCAATTCAGCGGCAAAAGAATATGGAATCTCAAATTGCGCAATCACAAATGCATTGAAAAAAGATAACTCAACCATCACCCGGAGGTCGGACAAGAAAAAATTCTTCCTCGGCGAACCAAAAGCGGAAGATTCACAACTTTCTTGCGAAATCGATTTTTCTTCACTCCCAATGGATGAGGAATGGTTTGAAAAATTCAAGATCGTTGTTTCATCTTTTGATGAACTTTGTCGAATGATTGCGAATAAATTATTCGCGGATGAAGATCTCGAATTGGACTGGAAGAAAAAAGAATGCCAATACAATGATGAAACCGTTTGTTTCATCAAAATCATTTCCATCATCTGCAGAGTGGCTTTTCAGGTGAACAAAGAGAAAGCTCTAGCAGAACTGGAGGAGAAGATGGGAAAAAAAGATTTTCAACCCTTGAAACGATTGTCATTTGTCCCATCTTTGAGGAAAAATGAAAGAACATTTCACGTTGACATATTCAATAAAATCAGGAAATTCAAGTGATTTTCCCCTGATTTCTTGCATGATTTTTCATTTCCGGGAAATGAAAATTCAACCCTCAAATTTTTTCTCCCATTCAGCTTCAAACTTTTCCAAATCCAACCCCAAATCAATCACAATCCCATCAATCGCTTCCATTGAAAACAAAAATTCATCCCTGTCGAATTTTCCTCCCCGCAAAGCGAAGCGCAAATCACTCAATGTTTTTTCATAGGTGGTGAAAGCGAATTTCGCCATCTCAATTTTGCTTTTCAGATTCTTCATTTCATTCGCGGTTTTCAAAACTAATCCCGCTCCTGAAATCACTCCCAAAACGATTGGATTCATTGTTGCTGCCCCTGCAATCGTCCCGATTGCAACCAGGCCGGAAGAGGTCAAATTCATGAGCAGATTCATTTTCTTGAATCGACCATGCGCTCGTTTCAGACACCAAAATCTTTTGTGATAAAATCGAAAAAGTTTTTTGATCTCTTCCAGTTCTTCTTCCCGAATTGCGGGGTGGATGTGATTGAAAGCAAAAATGCTTTGTTTTCGCTTCGCTCGCTTCATTTTTTCAGGGAGAAAATCATTTTTCAATCAGAATTGTCGCTTTTGCTCTTTGAATGGCATTTCCATCCGAGAGAGCCAGATAGAAAGCTTCTTCCTGCCCAACATGGAGATTGAAGGTGAACTGCAGTGAACCAAATGAATTGGTGGAAGGTCTGACTGCGTTCCGAGTGATGCTATCTCCTTGAACAACACTTGTCATGATGATGGTTGCTCCACTCACTGGGGTGGAACCGCGTTGAAGAATGAAAACCGTGACATTCAAAATCCGGAAGTCAGATCCAAATTGTTGCCAATAATTTGTTTCATCTTCCTCTTCATTTGGGAAGATCAAACAATCACCGTGTTTTCCTTTCACAAATCTTGCAAAAATGAAGTGTTTTGACGGGCGAAGCGGCAAATTCAACAAGTTGTGGCCATTCAAATCCAAGTCAGCCTCCATGACCATCTTCCCCGCTTGGAAAACGAAAGGGGAATCGAAGACGCTGCTTTCAACATCAGGTTGAGAACCAGCAATGCCATATATGATCAGATTTGCATTTCCTTTTTCAGCTGACTCGGCAGTTCCTCTCCATTTCAAATCCAGGAAAATGAATTCAGGTGGGGAAATCCTCCATTTGTGCATGTGGATGATGGATCTGGAATACCCCGAAAACTTCTTAGTTGATTGCTGATTGACATTCAGACTTGTGCTCACAACGTTGACGCTCACGCCATCCATTGACGCGGGGAAGAATTCCACGCACACGGTGTATTCTCCCTCTGGGAGTTTGAACATATTGAATCCAAGTCTCCCAGAGTATTCATTTAAAAGATCTTTTGTGATTTCCAAGTCATAAGCCTTCTTGTTGAAATGATGCGGCGAATCTGGAAAATCACTTATCCCAGTCACTGTCATATGATGTTCAGAGCTGGATTCATCCACATTTTCCATCAGATAGCGGAATGCGTCCTTTGGGTGAGAGGTTGACGTGATATGCGATTCATTGACATATTCTTTAAGTTTCTCTTCTAATTCCATCGTGTGGGCTACCACACCTCCTATCTGGTTATCCACATAAGATTTTGGCGTGGGTTGTCGCTTCAGAGTTGGCGTTAAGATGTTGTTGATTTGTTGCGAGTTCATATCCAGGTTTCCGGTCATTGTCCCGCCTTCCAACGAAAGTTTTTTCGCGGATTGGGCATCCACATATCGCATATTTGCGCCCTGATCGGCAACTTCGGGATCTTTCACGTTAAAAATGGTGTGATTTCCCATATCCAAAGCCGTCTCCATTGGAAACGTCTCTTTGCGGCTGAGAAAGATATTTTTGGCGTCATTATAAGAAACCAGGTTGTTATAATGCGCTCCCAAATCATGCCATGTTTGTTGTTTTGAGTTTTTCACGTTGAAAAGCTCTTTCAAATCAATATCCTTCGTGACTTCATGAGTGTGAGCCGGAGCATCAGGGTGGAATTTTTTCAGAGTGACCATATTCACCGCTGACAAATCCTGGTTTTCATCAGTGTCCAGATTGACGATCAATTTGCGATTCATTTCTATTTCCCCGGGGTTGATGAGTTTTTGTCCCCTGAGATCAAGATCCCCAGTCATATGCGAGGAACCATCCACCTGGAGAGAATCTGCTCGCAATTGCGTTGCAAGCGTGTCAACTTGGTGTTTGGTAATTGCATCCGAATTCCCCGTTCCTTCTGCGATATTGGTCAGGCGTTTCCTGTGCAGGTCGAAGTCCCCTGCCGGCGTCAGCTTGAAACCAACTCCTGGCAACCCATCTTTTCCATCTCGTCCTCCCTGGGAGGTGCTTGTTTCAGACAGCAATCCATTTGAATAACTCATTTTAAATGCTTTCATCAAAGTTTTTGGCAATGAATTTCCTCGGCTTATCCACATACAGGAAAGAGAACGGATCATGCGTTGCTTTCCCATAATCTTCTTTGCTGACATTGTTCTCCCTGCAGATCGCCGTAATTTCTTTGTTGCTTGGGAATTCGAAGATGCAAAAATGCGAGCAATTCAGGCGGATATCTTTTGGTGTTCCGAAATAACTTTGCGAAAGATAAATCACAGAACATTTCTTGTGCCTGCCCTGAATGAAATAATCAATCAATGGCTTTTGGTTTTTTTCGGAAACAAAATCATCGAAAACAACCAGCTTTTGATTCTCCCCTGACAATTCAGAAACTGGGATGATTTCATCCGGGGATGCTTCCACAACGTCATACCCCGCTTCTTTGCTGATTGGGCGAAACGTTTTCAGCAGATGCTGATTTTTCGCATAGAGGAAGATTTTATCGTAGAAGAGCAGGCGGAAAATCATATCCAGGAGAACATTTGTTTTCCCCGATCCTGAAGGGCCACAGATCAACATTCTGAAAGTTCGATCCGGCATGAAAGGGTGAAGTTGTTTGAAATTTGTGATTGGATCCTGACAATCATAATTTGGAATCTTCATTTTATTAATGAACATGACGTTCTACATCTTGTTCTTCATCCAAATTCATGTTTCTGGGATATAAAATGAGTTTATTGAAATGGCAAGAAATGGCCAAAAGCAAATCTGCTTTGGGGAAAAAAATCAACTTTGTTCACAATGCTATCACCCAGAAAAAGTTGGGCGAAGAGACAAGTCAAATCGGACTTGAAAAAACATTCAAACCCATCACATCGAAACTGGATGAGGTGATTGAGTCGAATTTGGGGCCGCTTCGGCCACTTCCCCGGAAAAAGAAAAAAGCCAAACCGGCGGAGATTGATTATCTCCCCGAAGTCGACGACCCATTTGAAGAGATGGATGTTGAAGGTTTGTTTGATGAGGCCGTTCCATCCCGAACAAAGAAGCAAATTCCAGCAGGGCCGCCAACATATGAAGAAGTTGTGCAAGAGGTAGGGGAAGATCCACCTGAATATGAAGAAGACGATTTCCCAGATTATGCTTTGGAACCGGGCGATGAAGATGAAGATGAAGCCAATAAAATATTGAGAGAATTTGACCTCACGGATTATGATACTGCGGAGAAAACTCTCAGGGAAAATGTTTCAACAGCGAGGAAAATCAATTATCTCGCTGATCTTGTGAACATAGCAAGATTCCGCAGAAATCAGTTGAAAGGTTACAAATCATCCTGGTCCAAAAAATTCAAAAGAGGGGAAATAACGGAAGAGCAAAAGAAGTTGCAACATCAAAGGATAGATCGCGCAGCCCGAGTTCTGACTGAATACATAGATCATTATTATGAAAAAGGGGGAAAGATGATGGAGGAAAAGAAGAAGACGGGTTCGGGGTTGAAAAAAAGAAAAAAAGGCGGCGCCATTCGTTTTTTCTCCAACCCCACAGATCTGCTCCAGAAACTTGAGGTCATCGTTGGCTCCATTCTTGCTGGGAATACGAATCAGGGGATCAGAAACACTGGAGTTGGCATTCTCGATCTTCTCCTGAAAGAAAACGTCATCAACAAATCCCAGCATGAGAAGCTTTTCAGAAAGTATTTCAAGCCCTAAAATGGAAATCGAAAGAGAAATTGTCCTGTCATCCTTTTCCGTCAAGACTGGGGGAAACAAACCAGAAAATTTCACAACAAAATTCAATCGGCCCATTATTTTGGATCCAAATTCCCAATACGTTGTTGGGTTGAACAGAATTATCAATATGAGTTTTACATGGTATAACATCAATGCGGCATTGAAAAATCAGCTGATCAGATTCAGCTCTGATGGTGGGAAAACATTTTCCGATATCACCTTTCCCGCTGGGGTTTGGGATTATTCCACTTTGAATGCGGCAATTCGAAACGCAACAGGCCCCCTCGCAGGATCCACCCCAGGAAAGAATGAAAAATTCCCAATCAATCTTGCTTTCTCTCCCACAACTTTCAGAGTAACAATCACGCTGGAAGCAAACTGGCAACTTGATCTCGAGAAATCCAACTTCGGCGATCTCATTGGTTTTGAGAAAAAGATTCTGAAAGACAAAGTCAACATTTGCCCCAGAGTTCCAAACCTCAGTCAAGATACTGATATGTTGAACGTTCATTGCGATCTCACAAGTGATTCGCTTGTGGATGGGGAAGAGAGTGATATCATCTTCTCCTTTTCAACATCTGTTCTGCAGGCCTCCTATAGTTTCACTCTTGAACCCATGAGAGTGATGTTCAGCCCTGTGAATAAAAACAGAATAAGCTCCATTCGGATCTGGATCACCGATGGGAAAAGGCGGGTTGTTGATTTGAATGGAGCTGATACAGCGTTCTCGCTTATCTTGAAAAAACAAATAAAATGAAAAGTTATGAATTCTCTCGTTTTTTCCACCCCCAGCTGGGGCGGTTTGTCTTCCGGCACAAAGGAACAGGTGTCATTGTGGACAATATTTTCAAACCAATGAGGAAGATCGCATCAGTCGTCTTCAATAAATTCGCGAAACCCATTGCAAAAAAAGCCTTGGAATCAGGAATTTCTCACGCTGGGGATAAACTCGGCAAAAAAGCAGTTGAAAAATCTGGTGATTTGATCATGAAAAAGCTGGGAAATATGAGAAAGGGGAGCAAAAAACCGCCAGCTCGGCCACAATCAACCCCTGCGTCAACCTCCGGAGAAAGTTCTGATGCTATATTGAACAGGTTGATCTCTGGGCAAGGAATTCGAAAAAGAAAAAAATGATTTAAAATGGCTTTTCGATCGAATGAATATCTTCAAAGAAATGAATTAGTGCGCTTCCAGCTGGATGACACAATCCGAGCTCCAGCTAATGGGCAACATCAACAAAAAAGTGGTTATAAATTCACGATTAATGACCGATCCGCATTCTATGATTGGTATAACGCTTATTTCGAGGTGCAATTTCAACTCCAGAAATTAGCAGACGGCGCTGGGTATGCCGCAGCTGACAGAATCACAGTGATCAATGGCGCTCATTCCCTGATTAATCACCTGAAGATTAGTTCTGCGGGAAAGATTGTTTATGAGACTGATAATCTGCATAACGTTACTTTTATTAAAAATTTGCTAGAATACTCCGACGACTTCAGCAGATCAGTCGCCAAGAACAGTTTATGGTATTTGGATACTGATGCAACAACCGCTAATACGAATCTTGGATTTGAAGCTCGGTGGGTGCAATCTCAAGCAGTGAGAGACGATGGAACCCACGGTGCAAAGAACATTAACACGATCATTCCCCTGAATCGTTTTTCCTTTTTCGAAGAGTTGGAGGATAAGATGCTTGTGCCCATGCAGCTGCAATTTGAGATCAAGCTTCAACAGGATAATGAATTAATTCATATGGCTAATGGCACTGATGATGGAAGAGTTGTTGTGAATAGGTTTTTGCTTTGGGTGCCAAGATTGACACCCAAAGATTCACTTTATGACAAATTTGTCAGTTCATTCCTGAAAGAAACGCAATGGAAATATCTGAGGGAGATGTATTCCGAATCAGCTCCTACGCAGTCATCAGGATTCTTCCAGATATCCGCAAGTATTGACAATGTTAAGCATATTTTTGTTTATCTTAAAAGAACCAATGATGCCGCTAAAGAAGAAGATAGCCCTTATCTGATGGACACTTTCAAGCTGAATGCAGCGGATAATGCTTCATCCTTGTCGAACTGCCGGCTGGAATATGGAAACGGAGTTTTCTACCCGGAAACAGAGTACGACAGTGAATCAAAAGTGAGGATTTTCCAGGATGTCATGGCTTATGCAATGAGGAAAAATGATTTTAACACTGGGACACAGTTGAATCTGGCCAATTTCAAGTCTCTTTTCCCATTGATCTATTTCGATCTGACTTATCAAACTGAAAAACCGACAAGAGATCCCAAGCAGTTGATATTCAGGTATCGATTGAACGCAGATGCAGCGGCAAACTTCAATGTACATGCGATAGTTCTCTATGAAGAAGAAGTGAAAATCGATAAGATTGGAAATGAGCTGGTTATTGTGTGAGCGGCTGTGATCTGAAAACATATCTTGTCATTTAAAATGACAACATATCACCCATATAAAGTAAATCTGTCAAAAGGGCAAAAAAGCAAGCTTGGAAGAGCATTCAAAGCAAACTGCGCTATCACCCTGAGGCTGAAAAAAAATCAAACACGCGGAAATGATGAACTGATGCTGACAGTCAACCAAAAGAACCGAATTGCCAAAGCCGCATCTCAGGGAAAGGGAGTTGAAATCAAGATATCAAAAACGCAAATCCGAAAAGTGATGAAGCAAGGCGGAAGTCTTTTCTCTGCTATTGTTCCCCTGGCTCGTTCCCTGGCACCCACCCTGGCAAAGACACTTGGACTGTCAGCATTGGCTGGTTTGGCGAGTGAAGGAGCGAGTCAAGTTGTGAAAAAGATAAGCGGGAAGGGAGCGCAGCGAGCGAAGCGAGCCGAGGCGAAGCCGAGAACGGGCGGATTTCTCATTCCCCAAGATAAAATTCAGAAACTGATTGACAATAAACATTTGTTGACAAATAAGCAGAAACAGGATATTTTGACTGCCCTGAAATCAGGAGGACAACTGACGATAAAACCATCAGCAAAACAATCTGGTGGATTGTTGGGAACTGTGCTGGCTTCCATCGGAATTCCACTGGCGCTGGACATGGTGAAAAATTTGTTTGGGAAAGGCGCTCCTAGAGTTGGTCGCCCCAAAGGAAAAGGAGCTCCTAGAGTTGGTCGCCCCAAAGGAAAAGGAGCTCCTAGAGTTGGACGCCCAAAAGGGAAAGGCGCTCCAAGAGTCCGGCAGCCCAAAGGAAACGGCGCTCCTAGATTGGGCACTCCCTTCCAACGCCCGCCTCCATTCATCGGAACCTGGGGACGAAAAATTGGGATGGGAAAAAAATCCAAAAAAGGAACGGGACTTCTGCTGGGATCGAAAAGTCCATTCAACAATATCCCAGTTCTCGAGGCGATTCTTTGAAACCCAAATTCGTGAACAAACCCCTGAGCAACCTTGATCTTCTCCAGTGGATTGATTTTCTGAAAATTCCCAATTTCAAAGGGATTTTCGCCAGGGATGAAGCCATGCCCCGAGAACACAGCCCCTGCATCATCAATCTTGATTCGCTTGAAAATGCCGGAACTCACTGGGTTTGCTGCACCCCCGGAGATCGTGCCCTGTGGTATTTCGACTCTTTTGGGATGGGATTTCCCCAGGAATTCAAAAGTTCCAAACCGGTGATTTGGAACAGCAGTCAATATCAAAACATCAACAGCGTTCTTTGCGGGTATTATTGCCTGTTTTTCCTCCATCAATGGTCGCAGGGGAAAGATTTCTATGATATTCTCAAACCGCTCAGTCTGACTGACTCGGGGGAGAATGAGAAATTCATAAAAGAATATTTCGATTGAAAATGAAATCATATTGCGTGAAGGAAAAAAAACAAACTGAATGCAAAAGTCCATCTGGTTATATGACCGCGAAAAATGGTAGAAAAATGTTTTTCTGCCATTGCGCTTCCTGCGGAATAAAAAAGACAAGATTTGTGAAAGCGAGCGGAGCGAGCCGCAGAGCGAAATCGGGAAACTGAGCCGGCCCTCACAAGGTGAGGGCATTGGTGAACTTGCGCTGACTGGCGTCGCGCATGCGCTGCCTTGGTTGGGAAAAAAGACAGTTGAAATGGGTCGTTATGGGGCCAGTGAATTGTTGCGAAACAAAAACACTCAAAAGAAAGCATTGGATTTTGCCCTGGACAAGATGAAACCATTTCTTGCCAAAACCTCTGCTGATATGATGAATGAGCTGTCCACGGCGATTAGACCAAACAGAAAATATAAGACAGATCGAGCAGATTTGGATGGGGGTGCTTTAGATGTTCATTCCCTGATTGGGAAGCTGCCAAGACCAAAGAAAGGTTTCACTTTGCCTGGACATAATTATACCGGCCCCTGGAACCCACTCGAAAAACAAGTCAGATTTGATGAAAATGGAAAGATTCTCGAAATTATACAGCAGCCCACAGGAAAAACAGATGCAGTTGCTATGCAACACGATGTTGATTATTCAGTCTGCGCGAAGAAAGCGGATCCGCGCAAATGCAAGAACGAAGCCGACAGGAAAATGGTTGCTGCTTTGGATGCCATTCCCTGGAAAGAAAGACAGTGGGGGCATGCTTTGGCGCGAAACACAATTCAAGCAAAACAGAAACTGGGCCTCGGTGCCCCAAAAAACGGGAAAAGATTTTGAGTGAAGGTCGGTGGGCTCAAAATCTGGCAATCTAATTACACCGGCCAATCAGGCGGCGCTTCCCAAAGAGGCGAGTCATTGCGTATGGGATTGACAACATCTGGGCGGCTGATCTGGTCGAGATGGGGAAATTTTCGAGGTGGAACAAGGGAATCAGATACCTGCTGATGGTGATCGATGTTTTCTCAAAATTCGGTTGGATTCGTCCCATGAAAGACAAACGAGGTCAAACAGTGGCTGATGCTTTCCGAGATATATTCAAGGGGCGAAAACCGAAAATGCTCTGGACTGACAAAGGGTCTGAATTTTTCAATGGAATAATGAAGGCCCTCCTGAGTGAGAATGGGGTAAAATTGTATACAACGGAAAATCAAGAAAAGGCATCTGTTGTTGAGCGCTGGAACAGGTCTTTTAAGGAGAAACTCTTTAAAATGTTTAGCGCGAACAACAATACAATATACTGGGACAAACTTGGCAAATTACTGGATCAATATAACCACCGTTTTCATTCGAGCATTCGGATGAGTCCCGTAGAGGCGAGCAAGCAGGAAAATGAGAGGCAGGTATTCGCTAATTTATACGGAGATTTAATTTATGCTAAACACAACCCGGCAAAATTCAGGGTTGGCGACAGGGTGAGAATTTCAAAGTTTAAACGGCAATTATTTGACAAAGGTTTCACGCCGAATTGGTCGGAAGAGATATTTGTTATCGATGAGGTTTTAAACACAAACCCTGTAACGTACCGATTAGTTGATCTGTTGGGAGAATCAATCACCGGATCATTTTACGAGGCGGAACTTCAAAAGACAACGCAAGATGTGTTTCGCATTGAAAAGGTTCTGCGCCGCGATAATAAGCGAAAACTCGCGCTTGTAAAATGGAAAAGTTACCCTGTCAAATTTAATTCTTGGGTTCCATTGAGCGATGTGGAAAAGCTGGGCTGAAAAAGTCAATCATTGAAATTAAAAATATTTAATGTTTTCTCCTAAAATAATGAATGTCGAACACCGATTTGATTGGAAGGAAAACTACTTTCTAAGAAATATTGGTCTTAGCGAGTTTTATGAGAGTTATCGCTGGGATGAATACCAACTTTCTGAGAATTATGAAAAAATGAAAAAAATTGAAACAGCAACGATGAATCATTTCAACTCAATTCTCCAAAGACAACCAGTGACATCTTATTTGGAAGAAATCAAAAAAACATGTGAGAATCTTCTCACAATCAAAAAATATAAAGAAACATGTGAAGATGTGATGCATTTCAGAACTTATCTCAAAAAATAAGTGGCTAAGATTCCGCTGAAAAATCTGGGAAAATTCCGCTAAAATATTCTGGAAAATATTTTTTCTTGACTGAAAAAATATTCCGCTGAATAAATTCTGAAAAAAATATTCCGCTGAAAAATTCTGGAAAAAATATTCCGCTGAAAAAAAATATTCCGCTGAAAAAAACATTCCGCTGAAAAATTCTGGAAAAAATATTCCGCTGAAAAAATTCTGGAAAAAATATTCCGCTGAAATCTAGGGGAAATATTTTTTGACTAAAAAAATATTCCGCTGAAAAAAATCTTGGGAAATTCCATTTATTCCCCCGAAAAACTGTCTAACGCGTTAGACAAAATTATTCTGTAAATCTCTTCTTGTTCATGATGACGAAAAACACGTTAATCACTTTTCTGAAGTTTCATTTTTATGCAAGACGCGTCTTGCATAAAATTAAAGCCAAATCTATAGTAACCATATGTCAACAATGCTTTTAGGGAAAACCCCCTTTCAAGAATATTCTACATTAATATTCACAAAGTCTGTTATTTCAAAACACCGCTTAGCATCGCTTCGCACGGCTCGGCTCGCTCGCTTTTTTTTCTTTCAATTCCCGGTGGATTTCCCAGAGAAGACCGCTTTGCTTTTGGAGTTCCTTTTTGAGAATCTTGTGTTCCTTTTTGAGAATCTTGTGTTCCTCCTGGAGATTGGCAAAAGATTCAAAAAGTTTTTCAATTTCATCGTCTCCCCACTCCTCTTCCTCAGCTTCCGCCATCTCCGAATCAGAGACAATGAATTCCTCGTCAGAGGTTGTCGGGGTTTCATCTTCGCTTCTTGTTTCTTCCTCTGAGCATGTAGAACAATCTTCATGGTCACTCGCGTCGCTTCGCTCGGCTTCATTGGAAAATGCTTTCTCAAGATCCATTTTATTTCCAATGACATTTTTTGAAGATTGTTTGGATTATTTTTTCTTGTTCCGCCCGTCTGGATGGGAGTTTGAGCAGTTTGAAATCATCTTCATTGGGGCTGAAACCATTCTTCTTCAACAGGGCGAAAAGAACTTGATGGCAATTGAGAAACTTTTTTCTGCTGAGATGAAGGTCATCATATGCCAGTGAAAAATATTTAAAATCGTTGATGAGAAATTTTTCCAGGTGCTCATAATCATTTCCGTCGTGACCTGTTATGTGATTAAAAATTGCATGATCGTTGCCATTGACTTTTTTCCACTTGGAAACTTTGACGAAATCCCTGACTTTTTTTCTTGTGATTTCGTCACGGGGAATTTGGGAGAGAATTTGTTCTTGATAAAATTCGAGATCTTTGAGTGGAATTTGATTTTTCCCCTGATTTTTGCGGATGATATCTTTGAAATGTTCCAGCCTGGGATTTTTGGGAGAATGCCATGTTGTGCGGATTTCTCGAATAATTTCAGGAGTGAAATCGATTTCTTCTTCTTCAGAATCAGACATTTTCTTGCCGGGAGAGAATTTTTTGAGATTTGGATGGAATTTTCCTCTGTGGAAATTCAGCAGAGAAATCTTGAAATTGGCCAATTTCAAGATTTTGTCTTGTGCTGAATTTAGCTTTAGTAGGTGGTAAAAGAGACTTCTGAGACACCCTCAAATTCCCCTGAATTTCACACAAATATTTCCTGCAGATTTCAACAAATAATACATTATTTTTCATCAGTCCAAATCAACAGATACCACGCAATTCTGATGAGTTTGAGCAGATTTGACAATTTTGTGAGTTGTGGGAAAACTGACAGAAATTGTTGAATTTGTCAGATTTGTTGGGTCTGAAATATTTGTGTGAAATTCAGGGGAATTTGAGGGTGTCTCAGAAGTCTCTTTTACCACCTACTAAAGCTAGTAGTAATCATGGATAAAAAGAGTGCGTTCGTTTGTTAACAGCTGAAAGAAGTAGTATTGATGTCGATTTTTGCCCTGCTAAATGTTTTTGTTTACATTTAGCCACCACTTGAGAGTGCAATCAACTCACAAACATTTTGCTTTAGTGTTATTGTTGTGATTAAGAAGAAACAGCGTGACAGCTTTGTTACTTTTTTAAAGAGACCTATTCCAGTTCGCATTAACTCAGCTATATGCAAATATATATGCCGATTGGAAAATTCGACTAAAGTCATAAGCGAATAACATTGAATATTTGACATACAGGACAATGATGCAAGCAGCAGCACAGATGATGTGATTCAAACATAAGCTTACTTGCTTGATCTTCGATAAATCTGAACAAAATCATATTAAACAAATCAAATTTTATTTAGTGAAATAACACATAAACTTACATAGTCGTGAGATCCTAGCAGTGATAAAGCAAACAAGGACCGTCGATGCTATTTATAGATCGACGGCATTCATATTTAAAAACAATTTTGTCTCCCTGAAATGTTCGTTATCAATTTTGTTGTCAAACTTCTGCCAGACTTCATTTCACTTACCATATGATAAAAAGCAGTCAATTCTCAACTAATTTTCCAGCCGTTGGAAAGGGTAAAGTTGCTTTTATATGCGCTACATATACCTACAAAAAGTGAACCTTTTGTGACATTGCAGCCACAAGCAGGTACCAGTCTTTGACTGAAGTGTGCGATAAAGGTGCACGTTAATGCACATGATTTAATTCAAGATGATGCCAAAATGGTACACGAACGATGAAAAACAATGAATAACAAAAAGATCTCCACTTGGTATCACAGGACACCCAAGGTTAGGATGCGTTCTCCTAACATTGAACCCCAAAATCACAGTTATGCAGCAACTGAAGGAGTTGCAATTTGAGGCTAAATCATACTTGTGATTTCAACGTTGAGATATCTGTTTATGGCCTACATTTCAGTTTTTGTTCTCAATTTGCTTTTGCCATTCATCGGAAATAATTTTAAGATTGGTTCTGTTTGGTGCTTCAGTTACGATTCTACTAGCCCAAATGGCTAGTGAAAGCAAAAATCCACTAGCCAAAACTGAATTTTTACTACATGTAGTTGGCTAGTTGGCTACCGTTAGTCTTGAGTCCTGAATTTATAATTTTAGTAATGCCCAATCTTGCAGCATGTGTTCTTTCTACAATATTTTTACAAGCAGCTGGTAGAAATAATTAAATTTCTTAAGAGACACAATGCAATGGGAAAGTTTACTGATATACATGTACAACAAAGTAATGCTAAATGCTATAATTAATGGTGTAATAAAAGACAGTAAAATTTTACTGTTTATGTGCCAATCAATTTGAACCTTCAACATCCCTTTCCCCTCTCTCTCTCCTCATGGGCAAACCCTGGCATTTTTGCATCTGGCGAGTTGGGAATTTGACACAAAAGGCCCCTGCGAGACTCCAACAGAATAGATGTGGTCACCATACATGTAGTTTAATGAGATGATGAGTGTTTTGTAACATAAAAGGGCTCTCTAAAGCTCATTAGAATTATTTTTTAAAAGTATACATGTAGAATGCGATAACTAAGTACAATCGATAAAATAACAGTTTGTAGATTTTGTCGCTTGAAATAGTGAACAGGAATTGAATTAGTGAATTGCCAGTCAATGTGTTGAAAGTGAAGGTCACAGATCTCTCCTGTTTCATAAAATGCATACTGTCCGCAGAGCAAGAACAGCCATTGTATGGCTAACGAGAAAACACTGTAAATTGAACAACCGTGATCTCAAAATGCTACTTTGCACTGAGTTGAGTTGCTAAACATGTTTAGTATATTAAGTTAAATTAATTTCCACATCATGGATAGAAGCTTGCAAGGGATTTTTTCCAAACCCCAGCAACATTGCTAAAAGCTAATGGATACATGGGGGGAGGACATTCGGTACTAGGGTAGGGCAGTTAAATGTGTCTTTGACAAATGCCAGGGGAAGAGGCAGTTAAAGTTTTGAATTGTTGTCACATTACTGCCTGACAATACAGGGACCGTGCAGCAAGTTTTCGAGTGGGGGGGGGGGGGGGGGGGCTAAAGAAGACTGCGTAAAGGAAATTTTTTTTTGTGGGTGGGGGGGGGGGGCATGCTTGTGGATTTCTATTTAATTTCTCTAAAGTGACGGAGAATGCTATTATAACAATAAAACTATTCATTTTTTCCACATCTTCAGTGATGTTGCTATCACTAAATTGAAATATCATAGATTGTTATGTTATACTACTGATATCAACCTTTAATTACTATAACTAAGCCAGAAATCCAACGATTTTGCTTGAGCTGCCTTGAACTCAACGCTGTATAATTACTCGGCAATTATTGCACGAGGTTGAGTATGATATGAAGAGTTATGCAGATCGAGGGGGGTTATCCGCCAAAGCCGAAGGCTTGAGCCCGGTGGATAACACCCTCCGAGATCTGTATATCTTCATATCATACGAAAGCCGAGTTCAATAATTGTTCAATTATTCATTCAAAATATTTACACAGCAAAACAAAACGGTAACTGAAAATAATTTATAGTGAATGATATTAAAGCTAGAAAACAACAACGCGTTTTCCTGAGAGGTCCACAGGAAAAAGAAGCCATTTAAAAGACGTTTACCTCTGCTAGGTTAGAAGCGAAAAAATATTTTACAATTGTAACGACTAATGTTTCATTCTGTCTATTTATCATTTTTGTAACACAATATGTTACTATAGCAACAGTATAACGTGCTGAAAACACCATTAATTTTAGCTTTAAGTGTTAATGACTCAAAAATGAGTCGGTGAACCCCATTTTTATTGTCGAATTTTGATCAGTAGGATAAGAGGTAACTTTTGGCAAAGTTTAAAAAATTCTGTAGGTGGGGTTCAGAGCCACCAAAAATGATAACAACGTGTTCACCAATCATTGGGATTCATTTGATATCATGATTGTAGCATCAACTGATAAAGAGTGGTTATAATGGCCCATCAAATTGTAAGTCTTGAAAAGTGCTAGAAACTGTTGGGAGCCACCTTAAGATCAGGAAACCGTGAAAACAGACACTCGTAATAGTTTCTTTTTTCATATAGCCTGCGTACAGGCTTCCAGTCGGCCACAAGTCTTTTAATGTTTTTTTTTTCCCTGTGATGGATAACACAATTACAAGTGGTCTTAAAAGCTTCAAAAGACATGTACTGGTGCATGATAAGCCCTCTAGTGTACTATTTTGTTTTCAACCTCCTGTAAGCGGACACCTCCCATAACCGGACACTCTCCCTTGATCCCGAGGGTGTCCGCTTACTGGAGGTTTGACTGTATACATTGTAATTTAATTTGATGCACTATTTAAACTCCAGACAATTATTTCCTAATAATGAGTTTTATTCCTAAATTTGTCTCCTAAGACATGTTCAAAAAAGACTTTAAGGACAAATCAAATTGGATATTAAAGGTACATGTACATGTCAAGTCTGCTTTTTTTTTTTTGTCGTTTTGGACATGTGACCTGAAAAAGCTGATCCCCAGTCCAATTTGGACTACCCTGGTGAACCCTGATCAGTGGACACAATGTTTATCAATAACTGAACAGCACCTCTTAGCAAACGCAATTATAACATCATGAACCCTTTTGAAGAATGGGCCAAAAAATTAATATTGACCCAAGGTAAATAAAAATGGTGACACTGATTGCTGACTTCATACACAGTGTATTTCAAGATGATTTAGACAATTATGTAACTTATATAAATTAAACAAAACCAAGCTTAACTTACAATGTTGTCTAAATTTTTGTTATAGTATGTTTTTGTCTTGCTGAATAATATGGCTCCCATTGCGGGGTTCGTGAAATGCTCAACATACACTTACCGGATTCAGCTTTAATATATGAGATTTAATATATGGGTACAGATGTCCCTCAGACATAAACTTTTCACTTCCACTGGCCAGTGTATTATGTGTTAAAAGATAATTGCTGTTATTAAATAAATGGTGTGACTTTGAGTATAACACATGCTGCACGTGAGTTACCCAGTAAATAATTTTATAGCAGAGTGTACATGTGAGCGGATGTTATAACATATGTTACTTGTGAGTTCATATGATTTGGTGCATATTTATGTCATGCAAAAATGTTTAAAATATTATAAAATCTGTTTGCTCTTCAATTCTTGGACTTCAAACTTAGTGTGATGGAAAATTACATGTATAACTGATCTGTGGATTTCAAAATAATGGATTTGTAGCATTTAGGGGAAATGTCACTGTATTGTTGTCATTGCTTGCTTACTCAGCTCATCCAGTTTTGTTGTTCACACAATGGATATTTCTGTCATCCTAAGATGCGTTAATTACCACAGTGACGTTGCTAAATTACCAAATGCCAAGAACAACTAAAATTATACTTACATTGTTTTGTATTCATGAGATGCATGGCTCTTAGAGCCCTTTCATTGGACTGCGCATTAGGGGATTCCCTCTGTCGCTCCCGTAACTCATGTCAGGGCCAGGGTAGTGTTTAAACTAGTCACAGCGTATTTATGCTAATCAGATGTCCCCGGATAAATAAATGACTTAAAAATGAATGCAAAAAAATGGAGGTGACACCAACTTTTATTTAGCAAAGTGAATGCAATGGCTCACAGCTGTTCATGTGGTTAGTTTTCTTCCTCTGTGCGCGGGCTGAGTTGCATGATGTATCATGGCATTGTGATATAAACTGTATGTGCAGTAAGGATGCACATAAACAATAAGTGCTAACATGCTTAAATTAAGTTTTCTATTTCATCAGACTGCTGAAGAGGCATCCCTTGGTATAATTATTCAGTATACGCATAAGGTGGATTTTCTACAATGATTGAAACAGTAAATGGAATTTTTTACAATGACTAAAATATTTTCAATTAATATTGATACTGTCTGTTTGTAAAAAGCGTTGTAATGTAATTATTTGACCTTCCCTTTATATCATTAAAGGGTCATTCTCAACCAGGGTACATTGCTTTCTGAAGTTCTGTTTGTGGCCATTTTTGGGTGCTGGGAAAATGGCCACCCAGCGATTATTGCAAAAATTTAAGGTTGTATTGAGGTAAATGTACAGTGTACATTGAAACATTGGCAAACTGGATTCCTTTCTTTCTTAAAAACATGAAAAAAAAAAGTAAATTAAAGTAATTATAAACAAAATATTTGAAGAGCTGTCAAAGTGATTTAGATCACTTGATGGATAGGACATTCTTCTTAGTGAATTGGTTATATACATGTACCGGTACATGTACTGTTTGATCATCCCTAGATCATACAGAATAGAGAATTTAAGCATCATGACAACGTTCTTACTTTTTTCAAAAGCTTTGTTATCTTCCAAGTGAATGTACACTGGTTGATATGGGGAAGATATGGAAAGTGACAATAGTTTTTATAATAATGACCAGTACATTTTGTCAAATCAATAGTCTTTTATGTGTATCGGAAAGTCTTTTTAATGTATTATCATTTACATTTAAATAAATATATATTTTTTCAAATACTGCTGTATTATAAATCAATGTAAATGGTGTTATTATGCAACATACATGTAGCATTAATTTTGACATTGCAAATATGCACCAAAACAATGCATCAAAACGAGTGCAAATATGACATTCTTCTGACCGTGCACTAGCAAAAACAGCTTCAAAAACATAGTTTTAGGAGATTTCTGTCGTAATCGGTATAATAAACAATAATTATTATTATTCAATGAAAAGTTGTGCAATACGGCTGGGCATTTTTACTCGTCAGTAAATACTCAGCCGTATTACACAACTTCACGCTGAATAACCTCTATTTACTCTTAAGGGTCAGTGCATTTTTTTTTTGCTGCCCCCTCAAACTCTATATAGTTAGTATGAATGGGGTTAGTTTCTAGAGAAACTGTGTTGCTGCGTCGGTGGGGGGTGAAGCACAAGAATTTGGTTTTATCGACTGAGTCGATAAGGTAAATTAGCCACCGTTAAAAGATTCGAGAAAGCTGACATTTCGAGCGCTAGCCCTTCGTCGGAGCGAATCAAGGGATTGTGGGTAGTCTGTGATTTTATATAGTAGGTGGAGTTTCGCTATTGGTGGAAATTTGGTGACGTGAAAAACAAATGTAAATTAGTTGAATGAAAGCGTTCGTTGATTCCGTGGGGTTTGAGAGTGCCGATTTGAAAGATGATTTTTTTGTTCCAAGTTTTTACGGCTTTCTGTGTTACCTTGGTGTAGGGAAAGGCCGCAGATTGTCATGTGTTCTTTAGAATGGTTAGTAAGGTTGAAATGATGCGCGACTGGTTTGGATGTGTCTTTGTCACCCCCACGGAATTAACGAACACTTTTCATTCAACTAATTTACATTTGTTTTCACGTCACCAAACTTCCACCAATAGCGAAACTCCACCTACTATATAAAACCACACACTACCCAAATTCTTGTAGTTAGTATGAACCTCCCAACACCACAATTACACGTAGCACCTTTGTAAAGCAGGCCATGTGGTGTACACATGTTTATTTACAGGATTTACTTGAACGGCGCAGATTTTTCTTCAACGTTGTTGAAGTTCTTTTCTGGACTATAGTCTACGGAATATGTTAGAATTATTTAATTATAATATATTATTTCCGGTTTCACTTGTAATAGTAATAATAATAATAATAATAATAATAATAATAATAATAATATACTATGAACAACAATACAAATAATAATAATAGTGTAAAGAGAATTTCTGTGAACCCAAAATTGCGTAGCTTGCACTTTATACTGATACTTAAATTTTCAAGTTACACTGTTATGTAAACCTACACCACTGTACATGTGTTAGAAAAACACCCTCATCTCTCTCCACCGTTACATGTACATCTGGTTATTTATTACTGAGCATGTGTTGCTTTTAACTGATTAGAATATTTGATTTCACATTGGGAGTTTAAAAAGAATGATGCAATCCATTCACAATTACAGTGTATGAACATTATTTTAGAATGTGCAGAAAGAGGTCACCAATATTTTTTAACTTTAATACTCCATAGTACAATGTAAAAAGTGTCAATCCCACTCATCAAGACCAACAGGGTTTTTTATGTAAGGTTACTGTCTTTAAGTGATCAACCAAGTTACAATCTTGGATGTTATAAAATTCAGACTGAAGATTGCAGACTGGCATAAGTGCATAATTATTAGTATCAAGTGTAGTCTGCTGACTGGGTATAAAATGCAGACTAAGACCAAAACTGTCACTTCATCCTAATTTATGACTTAATCTATCAAGCAATCTGCTGCAAAATTGTCCTTCTAAGCCTTCGAGTCTACTCAGATGTCTCATATTTTCTTCTTTCTGACAGTATTCTATTTTCCACAATCACACAGGATAACTGTGAACATCTTCGCATCTTTAATCTGTAATGTTATGAAAATGAATTGTATGGAGTACCTATCAGAAATAGGTACTCAGAGATAGTCAGCACACAGTTGCACACCACTGTAGGCACTAAGAAATAGTTTTGGTCTTACAACTGTATATTAATGTAGTCAGCATTTTATACTGTCTGGAGTCCAAAATCTAAAGTAGCTATAATGACTTTTATATATTACACAACATAGCATTTGACGGCACAAATAAGCAACAGAACAAGTCAAATAAAATTATGCCGTGTTATTACACTTGTCTGACCATAGGCTAACAACAACAAACAACAACAACTTTATTTGTACTCCACATTGATTTACATTATATAAAAACTACTGTTGAATATAGAGAGAGTATGGGCTGCCCATAAAGGAAAAGGGAAAACATTAAAAAAAAATTTCAAAAAATTAGATGTGGGAAAGATGATTGTTGTAGTAATGATAGTTGAACTATATAAAACAACATGTACATGTACAACAAACAATTTAATCGGTGGAAAGTTGTGTAATGGGGCTGGGCATTTTTACTCATCAGTTTTTATTTTTTCTCACCTGATTTGTAAAAATACAAAGCTGCATTACACAACTTTTCGCTGAATTATAACCTCTATTGATAGTGACCAGTCACAATACAATCTGCATATTTAAGCTTAATTTATACTTAAAGGGAGGGTTTCATGGTTCGGCGTATGTGCAAGCTATGATGTAACCCATTTAACTTCATTGTTTACACCAATCAGAAGTGAATAGATAACTCTGGTGGGAAATTTGCCCATGAAAATGCCACAGTCAGTCAGCTGATTGAATGGATGATTACACATACATACTGTACCCATGTGAGCCATGAAAGCCACCAGAAAATAGAATAAATCCTTCCGGTCAAAGGTTTTATTCAGTGTTGACTTTTGATCATCCTTCACTTTGTTTGGACTAATTATAGTATGTCATTATTGAAGTAAATGTGAGTGGTTTTTTAACCGATAAAATTGGTAAGAAAGCAAATAAAGCATTTTAATCTGTGTACATTCGCCGAAACGTGAAACCATCCCTTCAATGCTGTTGTTTTGTTGACAGTACAAATCAAATCGAAACGCTCCCCAGCGGTAAAAACATACCTGCAAAGATGCGTGGGCCGTTTTTATCTCGTTAATGCGCATGCGCATTAAGCGAGATTTCGAAATTACGAGATAAAAAAGGGGCAAAAGCTGTTAACAAATTTTTGTGGACTTTTTTCCGGGGGGGGGAGTTTCTTCTTTCTTCTTCATAGAAGCTATATTAGGGCATTGAGGATATGGTTGGTTAAAGCGGTTAGGATTTCAAGAAGGGCGTCACATACCGTCACTAAAATATTTGAGGAACACCCCCGGTCCTATTGTTAATTTCCCTAGGGTATTGGGATGTCAGAACTTGTGATGAACTTGTCATATTTCACATTACGTCACCGCAAAGATATTAAAGTTCTTAGTTTCGATATCTCACGTTACGTATCAATATATCAAATTTTCAATCATTTGTCGTAAAGCCATTCAAGCTGCTTTCGAGAATGGTAAAAATAGGTCAAATACGTTTTCTTGGGAAACGTAGTTTGAGAATTTCAAGGTCTATTTTTACGAATGGAGACGTTATTGGATGGGAAAGTTTGTGTTTTAATATGAGCGATATGGCAGAGCAAAATAGCATGAACTTTGCGTTTGTATGCAATAGTATGGGAAAGACGTCATAGTTTTATTGGTTTAGCTACCGTGCACAAGGAAATTTTGACTGAATTTGTTTTGCGGGAGGAAATTTTTGTGCGCGGTCGGGACAGCTTAAATTTCTGCAGGGAGGAAATGTTTGCGGATTTCTGGTTAAGTATAAATAAAATCCAAGGCATCGGTATTAAATAATTTCACTTCCTGACCGGAGGTTTTTATAGTTCTCCCTAGTTATATGGTTGCTGTTCTGGCGCCAATATGAACATAAACAACCAGAAAACTAGTGAGTGAATTATTGTACGTTGTTGTAAAAATGTATCAGTATTATGATAACAGTCTCTGGTTCTTTTGAGGACGTGTGTGGAGTTGAATCGGGAATACAGATGACTGTTGTGCCGGTCGCCTCGGAGTTATGATAGCAATATATTCACTGTTGAAAAGTTCTTGTTAAGCCGATATACATCATTAAAACAAGTAATTTTTTCTGCGCGAGTATATTTCTGCGGTGGAAAATTTAATACAAAATAAAGTAATACTGCATAATAATGCAACAACGGACAACCTTGCCTGTATCTCCGGCAGATCAGAAAAAGGTTTTGAAAAATACTGCGGTCAGGAATCCCGCATGTATGATTACTTTAGTACAAATGTTATAATTTGAGAAATTGGGGCGCTAAGTTTCATGATGTCACTTTCCGGGAAACTTGATTAAAGTGTACAGCTATCATGCTGGAGATTCAAATATTTAAAACCGTATGTAATGATGCTATACTTCTGACAATGGAGATACTGCCTAACTCCGAGAAACACATTACACTTACACGCGAAATAAACTCTGAGGAGCTATTAAAAAACAATTGCAAGATCCCACTATTCCAATATATGACTATCGCATAAGACTTGGATCTTAATAGAATATTTTACGAAATTTTACTGCGGTCGTGACCCCGGGGGTCGTCAAGAAGACACTGTCAACACTATATTTTGAGGTTTAAAGCAGACCCATTTAATCTCTAATAGTTACTAAACACATGATACCGGAAATAGAAAACTCTCGACTTTCGAATAAAAAGAGACAGAACTACTATATATTCGCAAATAACCCATTCATGTATAACATTAACTTATGCAGCCATTTCTTTTTCAACTCTCCACAAAAGAAAAATCAATGTCCGCTTCACTTTCCAAAACATTTCATATCGATAGCGATAACAACATACAACGTGTGGAATGTCCGGTTTCCGGAAGATAATAAAAGAACAGGAATGAGCGAATCTCAAAACTGTAAAAATGAAATTAACGTTGGAAAAATATGTATTTGCTCAATTCTTTCTTTGAGGAATAGAGGAATTCTAAGGATATGCACTTTTTTGTCTTGACTTCCTGACTGAATTTAAGTCTTAAAATAGCAATGAATATGCGTGAACGGAATCTGATCGATCAATGACAGACATTGTAGCGACCATAGGTCATGGATCAGTTCTTTTCTTCTTTAAAATCTCCGTAAAATTCTTAGATGTTTATATCTTATATATAAAGATCTACAAACGCGGATAAGCGTAAACATTTATCCGATGCGTTGTGGCACACATCAAAGATTTAAATTGGATGATCCCACAGGCAGATGATCGTGATGTGAGTGACATCAAGTTACAGATTCGAAGCCAGTGCACAGTAAAATATACTAGGTAATAATACGATTTGTCACGGAATTGATAAGCGATAGAAAAATCGAAAATATTACACACTACACATTACACAAAGTCTTCTCACCTTTACTTTATTGTCTCTTGATGTATCCTGACCGGTTTAAATGCATTTTTACAACTTTTGTCACTCGCCCCACTATCCACTATAAAAGAAGGGAAGGCTGGAGACCTCTGAGCGAACCCTCGCCACGCGAAAGCCAATAAATTCTAAACAATTCAACTCAAGCTCCCCGAATTGCCACCAGTGAGGCCGCAGGTTAAATGTCTACCCGTGCGATTCGTGCTAGCTTCCAAATTCCCTTTCACGGTCTCTAAAAGGGCTCCGTTTTGGAGCGATTCTGGCCATCTTTTTGTACCACGAAATTCGAATACTAAAGCTTAGCGACCGCGTCACAGAGACAAAATGACATTCACCCGAGGGGAGGGTCGTTACTTTTGCCCTCGCGCAAATTGACACCGTCGGGGGAGCCGGTGCGTGTAATTCGAACGGAAACCACACGCGTGACCTGTCACTTATTTGTCTTTATTTGATAAAGTGCAATTTTTCATCAAGATAAAAAGAAAAGTCTCTTTTTAAAATAAAAATGCTCGAAGGAAAATTATTAAGCTTGTTAAAACCAATTTGCGCCAAAAAATCAAAAATCAAAGGTCACGGATATGTATGTGTATACCGGGAGTCTAGGGTGTACTCTAACTGCACGTCCGATCCAAGAGAGAGGAAGATAGGGGCCTTGGGAACGAGGTTGGTAGACGTTTCAATGACAAATTGATCATTACATGTAAAAGACCGTTGGCCGTCGGGTGTTGATATGAACGATATGGTCAATAATGTTTAATTTTATTGGTAAATTGCACAACCTTCTAAAGTCGCTGTCGTAATTTGTCGTATTTTTGAAGCGGAATCGAGCCGCTTCTCGCTGTTCAGAACGTCTCATGTCGGCAATTTTCGGGGCCACGTCGCTTGTCGTTTTTACCAAGGCTTCTTTAAGCCGAGATGTTTTGAAAACAGCTTCGGCTATAAAAGGAAACGAAATCTAATCACCAGCTCTATTCCCACAAGAGACACCATTCTGCCCGAAGGTACACAATTTTTTAGTTGACGGAAAAAGCGACAAGTAAAATATTTTCATTTGCCTTTTTTACAATAGTCTACCTTAGTGAAGTATTTAGATAAAACATTCCTTTTTTACTGAAGTCTTTTTACTGAACTTATTCACATGCACAAAGTTCTTGTTTTGTCTCATACATCCACATATACACTGCACATATTAATTGGCTGTTTAAAAACATTGCTAGTAAATCAATTTTAATCCCAAATGAAAATCGTTGCAATATGTTTTAGTTTTGTTTAAATATCAATAAATAAAGATAGTAAATATTTTTTAACTTTCGAACATCTTTCCCAAATTTCGATTGATAGGAAAATCGCCATTGTAGTGCCATACAAGTCATTGCTACTAAAATACTGTAACTGATACAAAACATAGAAAATTAACTAAGTAAAAGGGCTCTCTAAAGATAGATTGAATCTAAGTAGTTTTGCCACCCCCATCCCTCCTCATAATTTCCCCCCGTAGCAACCAAATTGGCCTCGGCTCATTACTCGTGGCGAAGCACACGAGTTGTAAATCCGGCGTTGACTTTTCTTGTTTTTCTTTTTTTCGTGTCACATTAGCGCATGCAAATTTATGCACGCATATTTAAGTCTATATCGACGACTATATGGCTTTCGGCCATGAAATACATACCGTAAAATCTCTCCGTGTGTGTACTCGAGAAGCAAGATAAAGAACTACTGCGTACAACTGCACACTTTCAAGACAATTCAAGGCGTTCATGGATGGATAGGCCGTTTAATATTGTGTTCGCTGCTTATTCCTGTGGGATTTTTGCTCTGGCAAGTTCTGTGTTTTGTATATTAAACTTGCCATTTGCTTAGGACGCTTAGCGATCAAGCTCCGGGTCGAGTTTAAGTGTCAGCTACTGAATCTAGTGAATGCAGTGTGGTCTTACTTTTAAACCCGTGTATACGTGAAAGCATGATGAACAGGCTATCGGCAAGGGTGTTTAAATAAAATTCACTCTCTCACTCACTCACTCGCTCCTTCCATCAGCTGTAAACTTAGTGAGCAAATGCTTTGTTACGAACACGTTTCGTAACAGGAATTCAACGTGAATCCAACGATAACAATAATTAATTTGATGTAAACGAATATAGACAACAATAAGGTTACAGATGTTTCGCATTTGGAGTTTTTAGTGCAACATTAAAATCGATCTAAAAGGATTTTGCAACCTAAACACGCGTTCTGATGCGTATCTAGATTAAAATAATAAAATTTAGTCCGTAGGCAGTATGTGCTCTTGGACAGCGCAGTGATTGAGTTTGTGGCTCAGTCCCGGACGGCTCGAGTTCGATTCTCCAGAGAGTCCTTTTTTTTTTTTTTTTTTCTTTTTTTTTTTTTTTTTTGCTTTTTTCGAACTGGACATTATGAAAGTGATGTACTTTATTTTTCGTTCGTCAAAAATCCTTACGTTTTATTAAAAAAAATATATATCGAACTGTGTCAGTGTGAAAACGTAAGCGTACGGCAATATTGCGTTACGCGTTAGCATTTTTTTCTTCTCGGGTTGGCTCTTAGGAGCCTTTGATTAGACATAATTTCAAACTTATGTTTCTCTGTAAAAGCACTCAAATCACTTGGGAATCAATGCTGCAATAAGTTAAAGGCGCCACGAGTTCAAGCTGTGTACGGCTTCTTGTTCGCTTAATATAATCAAGTTGAAGTTTCCCCTCAGCTGTAAAATGAAGACTATTTTGAACAAAATAAATACGCTAAATTAACATGAAAATTATTTACATTCATACTCGTGATTATTTTGTTGCTCATGACTTTTATTGAAATAGAGCCCTTAAGTCCTCTATGACTGCAATGTCTAACTCTTCGATTAGACCTACAGGTATTTTCAATCTTTCAACTTCAATAAACCATTTAGCAGCTTTACACATATTACCTATCACGTCTTTACTACATTTACCTATCAAAGGCACCCAACTTTTCCAATTCTTGTTGTTGTTGTTGTTTTTTATTAACCTTACATTCTCTCGCATTAACGAGATGGCTTTAAGAGCCCTTTGATTAGGCCCGAAGCCTCGCCTGAAGTCAAACTCGACCGTTGAAAATATCCCGCCTTCGCCGCCTTCGGGTCAGCGGCCTTCAATATTCAGGAGTAGATGCGTCATTTATAGGGACATAGATTGTACCCTTTCATACCCCCGAGTTGCATGTATTACCGGAAAGATTTTGGAGAATTTATAACCTCCCCGTTTCCAAGATGTCACTGAGGAGAATCCAGCTTCTGCTTATGTTATTTCGCTCCTAGAATAACTAGAATATTTCCCCAGGATCCTCATTTTCTGGTGCTCACGAGATACCCATTTACTCAATCCACTGAAACTGAACATCTGGAATAGACTACGCAACTTTTACGAATCTTTCTTTGAAATTTAAATTTGGACTATTTGATTATATAATTTTTGACTTTATCAATGCTGGAAAAATTTCAATAAGGGGACCGGACTTGTTTTACATGAGAGTTCTGACGCGTGTCACGCGTAACGCATCACATGCGCGACATCATTTTCAATGAAATTCTTCGTACTTTTATTTCGGCAAGCTATTCTACCAATACCGAACGCTAAGTAATCTTGACGTTGGCTCTGTCTATTGTTGCATTTCCCGAATGCTGCCGGCAATCAACAATATGCCCGAGTGCACGCTCTTGAAAAGCGCTTCTTTTACAGGGATTTATCGAGTGAGGTGCGGGATTGTGGAAAATTGGTTCTATTCTTTTCAATTCTTTTTAGAACGAGGCATTGAGACAATGAGCTCTATTCTTATTCAATGAGATGCAAATAAGTATATTCCAATTTTCTGCAATCCCGCACCTTGGAGGATTTATCAGTCTCGATACTTTCATTTACACGACTTTTAAAGGGTTACATGATTGTTACACTGGTGTCTAGAGTCTCCCTTTTTATCTCGTTAATGCGCATGCGCATTAAGCGAGATTTCGGAGTCAGTCACGAAAAAAGGGACAAAAGTTGTTAACAAAATTTTGTGGACTTTTGTCCGGGGGGGGTTTCTTCCTTCTTCTTTATAGAAGCTATATTAGGGCATTGAAGATATGGTTGGTTAAACCGGTTAGGATTTCAAGAAGGGCGTCACATACTGCACCTAATCTCACGTTACCTATCAGTTTCAATCATTTGTCGTAAAGTTAAAAGGGTAAAAATAGGTCAAATGCGTTTTCTTGGGAAACGTTGTTTGAGAATTTCATGATGGGAATAGTGTTTGTGTTTTAATATGAGCGGTATGGCAGAGCAAAATAGCATGAACTTTGCGTTTTTTTCTATTCATTGCTATTACGGTTTGATTGTGCAATAGTATGGGAAAGACGTCATAGTTTTGTTGATTTGTCCGACTGAATTTGTTTTGCGGGAGGAAATTTTTGCGGGTTCCGGAGACAACTAAAATTTCTGCTGGAAGGAAATGTTTGCGGATTTCTGGTCAAGTATAAATAAAATCCAAGGCATCGGTATTAAACTGCAATTTTACTTCCTGACCGGAGGTTTGTATAATTCCTATAGTTATGGTTGCTGTTCTGGCGCCAATATGAACATAAACAACGAGAAAACTATTGAGTGAATTATTGTACGTTGTTGTAAAAACGTAACAGTATTATGATAACAGTCTCTGGTTCTTTTGAGGACATGTCTGGAGTTGAATCGGGAATACAAATGACTGTTGTGTCGGTCGCCTCGGAGTTATGAGAGTTCACTGTTATGTGAGAGTTATGAGTTATGAGAGTTCACTGTTAAAAAGTTCCTATGGATCAATTCAGCTTGGTTTACTCCGCATTCAGCTGTGAAAGGTTTTGCTTAGTATGAAATTCGCTTTTATTATAAGCTTTTGTGCTATTCATCGAAATTTAATCTTCTAAAAGTCAACAGGGTTTTGTTTTTGACAATCAAACTTAATTGTTTTAACCTCTTAGAAAAGCATTCAATTACTGTACCAGGTCGTGCTTTCATTCATCTATTCAAGTTGACACCTTGTTAGTAAATTTATCATGTCTAGCTGATTTTTCACGTATCAAGCTGTACACACAATAGTTGTTATTACTGTTCTAAATTAGTCTCGTCCGGCACTCACGGTGTTTTTTCAGTTTTATTTAACTAATCAACGACTTGGCAAGTAATGGTGTCATTTTGTTTTTTCAGTATGAATAGTTTAGCTGACTCATCGAAGTTAAATTTAGTAGCTTTTGTTGTAGGTGAATAACTCGATAATGGTACATCGCTAGTACGTGCCGTACAAGTTATTTGCTGAGCTTGCAAATCTATTGATACGACACCATTACGTGCTTAAAACGCCGCTTGCTGTCTTGGCTTTTCTGCTACTTCTTTGTTTTAGGGTTTTCAAATGTAGATTACTTTTAAAAATAGTTTTATGAACAATGGACACTTGGGTTAAAAATATATTTTGAAATTTACTTTTGCTGAGCTCAAAGAATTTCGCTTGACACTTTCATTATGTTTCTTTGTGTTGAACACTTGTACCTTACGTATATAAGAACCTAGTTTCCAATTGTTAGTTGGATTACATCGTTGGATTACATCGTTGGATTACATCGTAAAGTCACAAGTCGGGAATAAACGCTGTTGGAACCGCAAGTCAGGTTTCTTGATCGTCTTCCTGTTGCGCACCAGTTCGTGGTTTGATCACGTACCTACCGAGAGAGACGGCTCTCCTTTGCAAGCGAGTTGCCCATTTGAGTTAGTTTTTCCCCGTTATCAAGGGACAGTACTAAACCACGAAACACCGTTCGAAACAGCGAAACACCGAAACAGCGAAACAGCTATTTTTTTCCTTCTGGTTTTTCTGAAACAGTGTTTTTTCAAGTGATTGAAATTCTTTGAAGTATATAAATTTTTCGTATTTAATTTTTCGCAACCGAGTGCTTCAGACTTTTGGAAGCGAGTTTTCACATTTCGCCAGCGAGTTTATTATTCCCTCAAGGGAGTTTTTCTGGATTCTCGCTAAAATTCATGCTATCGGTCCTATCGAGTTTTTAAATTTCTTACTGTTTTCTTTTTAATTCTCGCCAAGAAGCTTTTTTAATTGTATTGGGAGTTTTATTTTCCTCGCTTCTAGCACTGTTCTGGTATGTTGTGACTGCTCTAACTTGATTTTGCTGTGGTTCTCTACCTGATTTAGGAAGCTTTCAACTAAATACCGACGTCGCTTCTTCGCGATGTTCTACGGAGCGATTCGCTGTATGTCTTGTAGGAATAATTCACTGACCGGCGGCGCCAGGCGAACGCAGGTTAATTTTCATGTAGCCGGCCCATCTAAAAATTCAACTGAATCGTCCTTTATGTCTCATTGCAAGAATTAAAATTTATTTTTGGGGGACAATTTCGATCTTTGTATCTTTCAAAATAGCTCTAGTTCCCAAGGGTTTAGAGTGATTTTAGCGGAGCACTTGCCAGGCCGAAGGCCTGGCTGCGCAGCTCCATACTCATAGAACCGATGCCCTTCATTTTTCATGGTCATGGCTAGCGGAATGTTTCGCGGGCGCGCGTGTGCCCGACGCCGCCCTCCGCCGTCGCGCAGGACTAGCTCGCGGGCGCGTATGACGTCGGCGGAAAACATGCGCGTACGACGTCATGTTGAAACCAAAGCGAGGCTTTGTTTTTCGCGCGGTTACACGGCCGAATGTCACGTCAGCTAGAAAAACACTTTGATGTTTTACTGTGAATTTACTAAGCGGAGAAAACCGTTTAAATTAGTATAGGTAATCATACGGTTTCGAGTTCAATTTGGGATTAATTTGCACGAGTGAGTTTTTCAAAAAGCTCAAAATTGCACGAGCCGCTTCGGCGAGTGCAATTTGAGCTTTTCGAAAAACTCACAAGTGCAAATTAATCCCAAATTGAACGAGAAAACCGTATGATTACTTATTAATAATTATACATGAAACAATTCGCATCCATTTTTGTTTGGATTTTTTTTTTTTTTTGCAAAAATTTTTTTTTTTAAAATTTTCTTTTGTCTTGTTTTTTGGCAAAAAAAAGAAAAAAAAAATGTTTTTTTTTTCGATTTGTAATTTGCACTGCTGTTACACTTTTTGCACCGGTGTTACACGTTTTGCACTGGTGTTACACTTAAACTGCACTGCTCTTAGCCAATCAGAATCGAGTAATTTTTTCATGTATATTATTAAAGGCGTTATTTCCCTGAATATTTCGCGGTTTGCTACTCAAGACAAGGATACTAATTAAGGGATACTCAGAAGCCGCTTTAGTGTAAAAAGACAAGCTTTCAGGGATAAAATCTTGTTTTTTATCAATGCGGGAGATGTTTGTTTTCTACGGATTTCAGAACCAGAAGCGGAGATTTGAATTTCCAAGCAAGCGAGGACTAAAGGTAAAACAGATTACTGTTTTCGATGAGAATTTATGTGATATCAATCTGTGAGTGACTTTTTATTGGTGTTATTGTTAGTTTTGGAGAATTGATTTTAAAACGTGCTTGAATTCAGTTGTATCGATCTCTTGAATTTCATCGAAGAAAGCTTGAACTCGATGAGCTATAATTAAATGGCATTGAAATGGTACGCGTTTTGCTTTTAAACGTAAACTAATGGAGATTTCAATAAATTTTTTCGAAAGAAGATTGTGTTGTCCATTATATAAACAAAACAAGACTGATTTTATAGTACAGTTCCATCTTCACTCGCATCGCCTTATGCAAATATGTTTGTGTATTTTTGCAATTTCTAATTTTCAAATCAGTTTCTCGAGCAATTTTTGACAAACAAAAACTGTATTTTATTCGGAAAGTAGTGGTACTAGTTATTCCAGACAGAGAAAAGTTGTTTTTGTGAACTTTTGTACGGTCTATAAAAATGTACTGTGCATACGGTCGCGTAATACTGTTTTTGAGAATTGCTAAAATTGAAAATAGCCCGTTCGTCAATCTTAATTCTTGTGCTTCCAACCTTTCACCTTAGTTAAACTTGTTCAAAGTGCGACGCTGTTAGGCTTGGGCTATCTATATATATTACCTCATCTGTGAAATAGTTAGTAGAATAGTACGCACTATTAGACTATAATTCCATTGTTTCCTTTTGTTTAATTTGGACTATCACACACTAATTGTTAGATAGTGTTTCACAGATGAAGTAAAATCACTCTAAATACTATCTGATAGTTGAGCGTTAATTATGAAAACAATTTGTTCAGTCCCAACAAAAATAGCACGCTTCAGTATTAAAACATAATCGGCTTAGAAATTTGTTATTACCACAGACAAACCTAATATTTTGTGTTTTTTTTATTCGCTTGAGAGAGAGAGCAATGAAAATTTATTGACTTCATTCAAAACATATCACCACAGGGGTGTATGTAAAAGGAGGAACGCACCCGGAACCACCCGGAACCCCCCGGAACGTGCTGGAACCGACCCGGAACCACCCGGAACCTTCCGCAACCCACCCGGAACCGACCCGGAACCACCCGGAACCTGCCGGAACCCACCCGGAACCCAAAAAAATTGAAATAAAAAATTAATAACAATAGAATAATAAAAATAAAATAAAAATAACAATCAATGAAGGATACCCTAATATAAAAAAAGACTGATAGGTAGTTCATACCTAAAAAAGACAGGAACAGGACGTCCCGTGACTGTCGGAGTGCTCGCCATGCCAAAGGTCAAAGTCCAGAGTATTTTTACGACTGGAATTCGCGTGCTTTGTGCGGTCAGTATAAAACACGGACTGCGGACTACGGACTAAGTATAAAACACGGACTAGGGTATAAAACGCGGACTACGGACTGCGGACTACGGACTGGGTATAAAACACGGACTAGGGTATAAAACGAGGACTGAGAATGATGGACTCGGTATAAGACGCGGACTGTGTGTAAAATAACGAGGACCGAAGCTGTAAACATAAAATATTGATTTACCTCGATAAACTACGTAGATTTTTAATACGTAGGGGTCGCGGCATGTTACTTCACAAACGTTTGGTCTCTTGATATTTGAAAAAAAAAATCAAAATAAAGGAAAGCAGAAATATTATCTTAATTCTCGCAACTTTTCTTATTTACAATCTGCTTTATACCCTGCGAGCCGAGCCCCCTTCGATCTTTATAGGCTGGAAAAATAAATCAAAGGCTCCTTCGAGCCAACCCGTGAATGCGAAATGCCAACGGTAACGCAATTCCGGGGTTCAGTTTTTTGGAAATTAAATGTAACGGTTTTTGACGAACGCAAACGAACAAAAAGCCCGGTAATTTTCAGTTCAAAAAAAAAAAAAAATTCGTCACGGGCGAGGATCGAACTCGCTTCCTTCGGTTGCTTCCGGCTCTATTGCGCGATTACTTATCCACTACGCTACCTAGGATTTTTGTCATTTCAACGTAGATATGCCGAAAAAGTTTACATCTGAGTGAGTGATGGATCGAGTGAGTGCGGGTTTTTTCTTCGTTTACGTTCGTCAAAAATCGTTACATATAATATCCAAAAAAAAAAGAAAAGAAAAACTTAATATTGCGTTACCGTTGGCATTTCGCATTCACGGGTTGGCTCGAGGGAGCCTTTGATTTATTTTTCTATTCTGTGAAGATCGAAGGGGGCTCTGCTCGCAGGGTATAAAGCAGATTGTACATAAGAAAAATTGCGAGAATTAAGATAATATTTCTGCTTTCCTTTATTTGAATTTTTTTCAAATATCAAGAGACCAAACGTTTGTAAAGTAACATGCCGCGAACACTACGTATTAAAAATCTACGTAGTTTATCGAGATAAATCAATTTTTTATGTTCACAGCTTCGGTCCTCGTTATTTTACACACAGTCCGCGTCTTATACCGAGTCCATCATTCTCAGTCCTCGTTTTATACCCTAGTCCGTGTTTTATACCCAGTCCGTAGTCCGCAGTCCGTAGTCCGCGTTTTATACCCTAGTCCGTGTTTTATACTTAGTCCGTAGTCCGCAGTCCGTGTTTTATACTGACCGCACAAAGCACGCGAATTCCAGTCGTAAAAATACTCTTGACTTTGACCTTTGGCATGGCGAGCACTCCGACAGTCACGGGACGTCCTGTTCCTGTCTTTTTTAGGTATGAACTACCTATCAGTCTTTTTTTATATTATGGTATCCTTCATTGATTGTTGTTATTTTTATTTTATTTTTATTATTCTTTTGTTATTAATTTTTTATTTCAATTTTTTTGGGTTCCGGGTGGGTTCCGGCAGGTTCCGGGTGGGTTCCGGGTGGTTCCGGGTCGGTTCCGGGAGGGTTCCGGCAGGTTCCGGGTGGTTCCAGGTGGTTACGGATGGTTCCGGGTCGGTTCCGGCTGGTTCCGGGTGGTTCCGGGTGCGTTCCGCCTTTTACATACACCCATATGTGACCGGTACATGCTGAATCTACCCAGTTTAGCTTGAAATCAAAGTTGCCTTTGTTTGCAGGAGAGGCAGTGTCAATCGTGACATTTATATGAAATCAGAATGTGTGCGTTATAAGGCTCAGTCTATTTTGAGCCGCTTTGCTTAGTTGCATTTGCATAGCTAATGTTTGTAAGATGGAAAAATAAATTGTTTGTTTGTCATAACTTCTGAGACATTTGTTTGCTGCCAGGAGAAAAATTACGGAGTCTCTTCGTCAATATTTCGGGCCTTTTGGAATTTAGCCGTCACACTTTATGAATACTCTTTGTAAATAAATAGTAATGACGCTGTCCCGCCGAAATGGAAAAATGTCGCTTAACTTACTTCCACGTTATATCGCCAAATGCAACAAAATATACAACTCGGTTGGATAAAAAGATCCTATAGTACAAAACAAAAGTGGTAGTTTAGAGATAAAGCGCAGGATTGCAAGGATTGAAGTGGATTACAGTTTAGCGGTCTTTTTGCATGTACCGGTACCATTAACCACTCATTGTCTTCTATTATTTGTGAGGTATTGTATTTTTGGTCTTGTTTTGCATTTGTATTATTGTCGTTCTTTGTTCCTTTTGTTTTACGTAATATGTGACCGGTACATGCTGAATCTACCCGGTTTAGCTTGAAATCAAAGTTGCCTTTGTTTGCAGGAGAGGCAGTGTCAATCGTGACATTTTTTTCTGAAATCAAAATGCGTGCGTTATAAGGCTCAGTCTATTTTTAGCCGCTTTACTTCGTTGCATTTGTTAAGCTAATGTTTGTAAGATGAAGTAATAAATTGTTTGTTTGTCATCACGTCTGAGACATTTGTTGGCTCCTAGGGGAAAAATTACGGAGCCTCTTCGCACAAAATATACAACTTCGTTGGATAAAAAGATCATGTAGTACAAAACAAAAGTAGTAGTTGAGAGATAAAGCGCAGGATTGCAAGGATTGAAGTGGATTACAGTTTAGCTTGAGACCAAAGTTGCCTTTGTTTGCTGGAGAGGCAGTGTCAATCGTTGCATTTATCTGAAATCAAAATGCGTGCGTTATAACGGCTCAGTCTATTTTTAGCCGCTTTACTTCGTTCCTTTTGCTTAGTTAATGTTTGTAAGATGGAAAAATAAATTGTTTGTTTGTCATAGCTTATGAGACATTTGTTGGTTCGTAGGAGGAAAATTACTGAGCCTCGTCGTCAATATTTCGGGTATTTTCGGTTTTTAGCCGTCCACTTCGTGAATACTCTTCGTAAATGCATACTGATTTTTGTATTACAAATAGTAAATACAATGTGTTGCAATACAATGAAAAAAAGAAAGCAAGAGTATAATAATTACGATACATATGCAAAAAGAGAAGAAAAATAATATATTAATTGAAAAAAGTACAATATAGCTTAAAAGAATATATGTCAACTCATTGACGTCAGTCCCGGCCAAAATTGGTCTTAGAAGACCAATAAAACTCAAGTGCTTTAAAAAATTGCAGCTTTCTCAATCGCACGAACATTTTCAGTTGCGTGCATTGACTAGAAAGTCACTCAAATTGAGACACCCAATAAACATAAAAAAGTCAGCGATTTTCGCAGAATATCAGCGTTTCAATTTGGAGAAGAACAAAAATGACCGTTTTTAACGTCATAGAAGAAGAACAAAAATTACCTTTTGCCTCCAGTTTTTTCTAAATCATCGTTGCAAACCCAAAAGTTAACATTCACAGCAAAAGTCAGGCCTAGTCCTACCTTAGAAATGATTTTTTATGCTCTTATTCGTTGTCCGGGCCAAGCTACATCCTCTCGTTCTAGTGCATCCTTGCCTTGCCTCGATTTTCAACATCACGACCGCACTGCATGCTGGGAAATAGCGATGATTTTTGACAGGGTTCGTTCCTTTCCCCACATATTTCATATTTATACTAAGTCCATAGCCACTCCGACCTACCACCGAAATTTGGCGCTTGTTGTGTTCTTCAGTGGTCGCAAATCCCAAAATATGCCGTGGTAGGTCATGCAATTCATCAGTAGTGGAGTCCCAAGGCTACTTCGTTTCGGAGCGGCCATTTTTTCAGTTCTACGAACAACAAGCCAAATTCGCAAACGAAGTACATCACCTTACTCGCTTCTTTGAGAAAGTGGACTCTTAGCTACTTTCACGCTTAATGATGCTCATCAGGCAGCTACTAACGATAAAAAAAATGGCTGTAAACTTACCAAAAATCGCATACAAACCATATTTGAGCCGCTATTATAGCTCAACGAAGCAAAAACACGTCACAATGACGTTTCTAGAAAACTCGAGCCTTCAGTTGTTTAGAACAGCAGCACTTTCCATGGTAACCCCAAATATGGAGTCACGAAATCCTATGGATCGGTTATATGCAGAAAATCACTCAAAAACGTAAAAAGTCACTGACGACAATAACTTAAGGGAGTTGCACTAGCATTCATTTAGCCCATGTCTTTTTAATTGCTCTAATCGGTTAGATTTAAAAGCTATGGTGCGTAAAATATCAATTTTGTTATCAAGGCGCAAAAGAAAACTGTCGAAGTCTAGGATGCCGCCGCCTACGCTTGTTGCAAAATTATGATATTTGGCGACAATAAAACAGTAGTTAAGAACTTTCCAATTGTTTGACTCTTTGTGCCAACCGTATAAAATAGTATTTTCAGATAAAGTCAGTTTTTCATTAAATTTTTCTCGCCACCAGTTAGAAAAAAGTCCAAAACGACGAGGATACACTGCAAGTAATTAACATGTGTCTTAGAGATTGATTTTCAAGGTTACATAAAGGACAGACTTGCCAGACTTAGAAATCGCACTGTTTTGCCGATTTGGCGATGATTTGAGGCCGGTACCACGATTTTGAGATCCGGTGTGTTCAAAAGTGAGATTTTGCCAAAACGTGCTCCGCACGGCCAGAAACGTACGTTTTGTGCATTTTTCATAGAAATGCACTGTTTTCGCTTTTTGGCGATGATTTGAGTCCAACAGGATGATTTTGAGATCTGCTGTGCTAAAAAGTGAGATTTTGCCAAAACTTGCTCCGCACGCCCCAAAACGTGCGTTTTTGTGCATTTTTCATAGAAATGCACTGTTTTCGCTTTTTGGCGATGATTTGACCCAGCAGGATGATTTTGAGATCTGGTGTGCTCAAAAGTGAGATTTTGCCAAAACTTGCTCCGACACGGCCCGAAACGTACGTTTTGTGCATTTTTCATAGAAATGCACTGTTTTCGCTTTTAGGCGATGATTTGAGGCCGGTACCACGATTTTGAGATCTGGTGTGCTCAAAAGAGAGATTTTGCC
This sequence comes from Cladopsammia gracilis, assembly GCA_022457155.1. Taxonomy (NCBI): domain Eukaryota; kingdom Metazoa; phylum Cnidaria; class Anthozoa; order Scleractinia; family Dendrophylliidae; genus Cladopsammia; species Cladopsammia gracilis. Next base: position 115,963 of record JAJGOT010000879.1, read on the forward strand.
AAAACTTGCTCCGCACGGCCCAAAACGTGCGTTTTGTGCATTTTTCATAGAAATGCACTGTTTTCGCTTTTTGGCGATGATTTGAGGTCAGTACGACGATTTTGAGATCTGGTGTGCTCAAAAGTGAGATTTTGCTAAAACTTGCTGCGCACAGCCCAAAACGTGCGTTTTGTGCACTTTTCATATAAATCGCACAATATCTGTCTCCATTTAGAATTTAGGTTTCAAAATATGGTTCCATCCAAGAACCAGGACCGCCATTTTAGATTTTTTCTCAAAGAAAACAATTATAAAAAATGGACAATTTATCCAAATCATCTGAAACTTGGTACAGAACATCCTAATAATCTGTAAATGTAGCACATCAAAGCACAAGTCCATATCTTTCTCCATTCAGCATTTTTTAAAAAAATATGTTTTTTTCCTAGCCATTTTCATTGATGTCATAATGACGTCACAATGAGACATCGACACTGTCAATCTTATGATTTTGTACTATCTGCTAAATTTGAAGTCTAAGCGGTAATACCTTAGGAGTTATGATGGGGTATGTTTTAAGACATATCAGTGTTTGTACATGAAGCTGGTCATCACACCAGGGACAAGCCATGGAGCGGTGAGTACACGCTCTTTTGTGCTCCGCATTTTTACTCTATTTAGACCTTTTTAAGACTATGCACGACCAAACCAACTATCAGAACTAGGACATAAGGTCCTAGTGCTACTCTAGGAAACTGTTTTACCAACCGAAAGTGTTTGCTTTTGGATAGTCAGCAGTTTATCTTTAGATATTTAACCCTCCCCTCAAGAAATCACTTTATGGCTTTTAGAGACAAAGGACGAGGGTTTATCTATACTTTTATGATAGATGTAGTTGATACACCAGGAAAGGAATACTTTGGTGTAAGTTTTGCGTGAATTCATCATTGTGCTTAGGAGTAATTAATAACTGAATAATTAATTAGCTGCAAATTTCAACCGTTAATAACATCGTCGGATCTTGTGTTTATGGTAGTGTTTATATCAATCGAGTTAGATCCCAAAGTGATCTAACCGTGTTGCTAAAGCCAAGGAAACAGCTTCTAAAACATGCGAGTTATTAACAGTTGAATTTTGTCCAACATGGCGGATCCAAAAGTGCGTCAAACATGCAAACGAGGCTATACTTTGAACGTTAATATCTCTGACGGGATTTTATCACACTTCCTCAAATTCGCAGGATATATACAACGTCTTTAATACTATTTGCCAATACACTCGGCGTAATTATCGGCTCAACGGTTTGTTTCTAGCCTTGTTTACAAGTTTTTCAAACATGGAAACGAGGCTACAATTTGATCGTTAATATCTCTGAAGGGGATTACATCAAACAAATTCAAATTTGCAGGATATATAGCATGACTTTTATACTATCTGCGAATATACTCGGTTTTACTATCGGCTCAATCTTATGCTTCTAGTTCAAAACCTCGAACACATGCGAAAACACCTCAACAGAAGCTAATATAATATAATATAATATAATATAATATAATATAATATAATATAATATAATATAATATAATATAATATAATATAATATAATATAATATAATATAATATAATATAATATAATATAATATAATATAATATAATATAATATAATATAATATAATATAATATAATATAATATAATATAATATAATATATTATATTATATAATATAATATAATATAATATATTATCATGCTTATAAATGGTGACCAAGCAGCGAAGGATGTCTTGAAGGTAAAAAGACAAAGAGTACCGTACAACAAGGACAAAGACATTAACTGGAACACGTTTCGCTCCGATTATCGCCACATTTACCAAGCAGTGGATGCTTTGGGCCTTGAAATGCTACAAAGGGGCGCCAAACGGGCCTTGGGGTGCATGTCCTGGATCTCTCAGCAACGAGAGATTGATGACCTAGCATCGAAGGTGCTACAAAGGTGCGCCAAACGGGCCTTGGGGTGCATTTCGATGATCTCTCAGCAATGAGAGATTGATGACCAAGCCTCAAGAGCCCTTGACACTGAGACATTATATGGAATGTACACGTTAACGCTAGACTGTGCGCCAGAAACGTTTCACTTAAACGAAGATCAAACAGTTGGCGATGCAGATAAGGACATTGAGAGAGACGAGGAAGAGAAGAAGTCCAGGAAAAGAAAAGCCACGCCAACAGACAGTGAGAGCGACTACGAACCTGTAAAGAAGGCAAAGGAGAAAACAGCAAGTGCCCTTACAACAGACAGCGAGAGCGATTCCCAAGCGCCCGTAAAGAAAGCAAAAAAGAAAACAGCAAGTCCCCTGAAGAGCGATGACGAAGCGCCCGTAAAGAAAACGAAAAAGAAAGCAGCAAGCCCCCTAAAGAGCGACAGCGAGCAGAAACGGGCCTTGGAGTGCATGTCGATGATCTCTCAGCAATGAGAGATTGATGACCAAGCCTCAAGAGCACTTGACACTAGGACATTATATGGAATGCACAAGTTAACGCTAGACTGTTCGACAGCAACGTTTCACTTAAACGAAGATCAAACAGGTGGCGATGCAGATAAGGACATTGAGAAAGACGAGGAAGAGAAGAAGTCCAGCAAAAGAAAAGCGATACCAACAAACAGGGAGAGCGACTACGAACCTGTAAAGAAGGCAAAAGAGAAATCAGTAAGTGCCCTTACAACAGACAGCGAGAGCGATTTCTATGCGCCCGTAAAGAAAACGAAAAAGAAAACAGCAAGTCCCCTGAAGAGCAATGACGAACCGCCCGTAAAGAAAAAGAAAGCAGCAAGTCCCCTGAAGAGCGACAGCGAGCAGAAGAAAAGAAGCCATCATAAGGAGAGGATGTGTAGGATAACAGGCTGCTTCTTTTACGGCTACAACCTTCAACGTGATATACAAATGCTCGTCAGGAAGGGCAGCATAGAAGAGGAAGACATTCCCCGTTTGACGTCGATGATTTGAGGCCAGTACGACGAGTTTGAGATCTGGTGTGCTCTAAAGTGAGATTTTGCCAAAACTTGCTCCGCACGGCTCCAAACGTGCGTTTTGTGCACTTTTCATAGAAATGCACTGTTTTCGCTTTTTGGCGATGATTTGAGGTCAGTACGAAGATTTGGAGATCTGGTATGCTCAAAAGTCAGATTTTGCCAAAACTTGCTCCGCACGGCCCCAAACGTGCGTTTTGTGCACTTTTCATAGAAATGCACTGTTTTCGCTTTTTGGCGATGATTTGAGTCCAGCAGGATGATTTTGAGATCTGGTGTGCTAAAAAGTGAGATTTTGCCAAAACGTGCTCCGAAACGTACGTTTTGTGCATTTTTCATAGAAATGCACTTTTTTCGCTTTTTGGCGATGATTTGAGGTCAGTAGGACGATTTTGAGATCTCGTGAGATCAAAAGTGAGATTTTGCCAAAACTTGCTCCGCACGGCCCGAAACGTACGTTTTGTGCATTTTTCATAGAAATGCACTTTTTTCGGTTTTTGGCGATGATTTGAGGTCAGTACGACGATTTTGAGATCTGGTGTGCTAAAAAGTGAGATTTTGGCAAAACTTGCTCCGCACGGCCCCAAACGTACGTTTTGTGCATTTTTCATAGAAATGCACTGTTTTCGCTTTTTGGCGATGATTTGAGGCCAGTACCACGATTTTGAGATCCGGTGTGTTCAAAAGTGAGATTTTTGCAAAACTTGCTCCGCACGGCCCAAAATGTACGTTTTGTTCATTTTTCATAGAAAAGCACTGTTTTTGGTTTTTAGCGATGATTTGAGGTCAGAACGACGATTTTGAGATCTCGTGTGCTAAAAAGTAAGATTTTGCCAAAACTTGCTCCGCACGGCCCAAAACGTGCGTTTTGTGCACTTTTCATGGAAATGCACTGTTTTCGCTTTTTGGCGATGATTTGAGTCCAGCAGGATGATTTTGAGATCTGGTGTGCTAAAAAGTAAGATTTTGCCAAAACTTGCTCCGCAGGGCCCGAAACGTACGTTTTGTGCATTTTTCATAGAAATGCACTGTTTTTGCTTTTTGGCGATGATTTGAGGTCAGAACGACGATTTTGAGATCTGGTGTGCTAAAAAGTGAGATTTTGCCAAAACTTGCTCCGCACGGCCCGAAACGTACGTTTTGTGCATTTTTCATAGAAATGCACTGTTTTCGCTTTTTGGCGATGATTTGAGGCCGGTACCACGATTTTGAGATCCGGTGTGTTCAAAAGTGAGATTTTGCCAAAACTTGCTCCGCACGGCCAGAAACGTACGTTTTGTGCATTTTTCATAGAAATGCACTGTTTTCGCTTTTTGGCGATGATTTGAGTCCAACAGGATGATTTTGAGATCTGGTGTGCTAAAAAGTGAGATTTTGCCAAAACTTGCTCCGCACGGCCCAAAACGTGCGTTTTGTGCACTTTTCATAGAAATGCACTGTTTTCGGTTTTTGGCGATGATTTGAGGTCAGTACCACGATTTTGAGATCCGCTGTGTTTAAACGTGAGATTTTGCCAAAACGTGCTCCGCACGGCCCAAAACGTGCGTTTTGTGCACTTTTCATAGAAATGCACTTTTTTTCGCTTTTTGGTGATGATTTGAGTACAACAGGATGATTTTGAGATCTGGTGTGCTAAAAAGTGAGATTTTGCCAAAACTTGCTCCGCACGGCCTGAAACGCACGTTTTGTGCATTTTTCATAGAAATGCACTTTTTTCGCTTTTTGGCGATGATTTGTGTCCAGCAGGATGATTTTGACATCTGGTGTGCTAAAAAGTGAGATTTTGCCGAAACTTGCTCCGCACGGCCCAAAACATGCGTTTTGTGCACTTTTCATAGAAATGCACTGTTTTCGCTTTTTGGCGATGATTTGAGGCCGGTACCACTATTTTGAGATCTGGTGTGCTCAAAAGTGAGATTTTGCTAAAACTTGCTCTGCACGGCCCGAAACGTACGTTTTGTGCATTTTTCATAGAAATGCACTGTTTTCGCTTTTTGGCGATGATTTGAGGTCAGTAGGACAATTTTGAGATCCGGTGTGTTCAAAAGTGAGATTTTGGCAAAACTTGCTCCGCACGGCCCGAAACGTACGTTTTGTGCATTTTTCATAGAAATGCACTATTTTCGCTTTTTGACAATGATTTGAGGTCAGTACGACGATTTTGAGATCTGGTGTGCTCAAAAGTGAGATTTTGCCAAAACTTGCTCCGCACGGCCCCAAACGTACGTTTTGTGCATTTTTCATAGAAATGCACTGTTTTTGGTTTCTAGGGATGATTTGAGGTCAGTACGACGATTTTTGAGATAAGAAAGGTGGCGTTATGGCACCTAAAAAAATGGTTATAGACAATATTGAATGTTTACAAAATGAATTGGACCTTGTCGACGTTTGGAGATTTAAAAATCCACAATCTAGAAGTTACACTTGGAGGCAAAATCTCCACCGATTTTCTGTCGTTTAGATTACTGGCTTGATATCAAACAACTTACAGGATTTTGTAAATACAACAGGAAGCGAGAATTTATCAGAAAAAGGTGTATCTGGGATTGGATTAAGTATAATATTCGGAACCATGCTATTTTGTTCTCGAAAAAGAAAGCCAAAGAACGATCTGCAATGGAAGAAAACTTACAACAAGTATACGAGGAAGCAACTAAAAAATTCGAACAGGACCCTTCCGACTCTAACCTAAATACTCTAAATGAAGCAAAAGAAACTCTAGAAAGTTATTAGGAGGAAAAAACAAGGGGTGTAATTATTCGCGCAAGGGCACGATGGCACGAGCATGGCGACAGAAGTACAAAATATTTTCTAAATTTAGAGAAGCGTAATTACGTCAAAAAACATATAAGAAAACTATTAATAAGTGGTGCCATTACATCTGATCCTTTTGGGATACTGAACGACCAAAAACTTTTTTACCATAGCTTGTACCAATCAAACGTAACAGATGAGGATAGAGAAAATGCAAACGAATTTTTAAATAATTTGAATATACCAAGATTATCAGAAGAACAAAAACAATCTTGTGAAAAAGAAATATTTGTTGAAGAAATTACAGCCATTCTTAACAGTTTTGAGAGTAACAAATCTCCTGGTAATGATGAAATACCAATAGAAGTTTACAAAAGTTGCTGGGAATTAATTTGTGATCCATTTATGGAAAGTGTGAGGGAGTGTTTCAACCACGGCGAAATGTCTAGCTCTCAAAGAAAAGCAATTATAACTCTTATAGAAAAGCAACATAAAGATCGAACTCTCATTGAAAATTGGAGGCCAATCTCTTATTAATGTGGATGCAAAAATAATTTCAAAAGTGATTGCTTTAAGATTAAAGAAAGTTTTACCGAATATCATACATCATAGTCAAACAGGTTATGCTGAAGATCGCTGTATTGGTGAGACTATTCGATCAATTTTCGATATAATGGAATTTACAGACAGTAAGAATATTCCAGGTATCTTGATTTTCTTTGAATTTAAAAAAGCTTTCGACTCTTAGAATGGCATTATCGTTTCAGTTGCCTTGAGGCCTTTAATTTTGGCCCCAATTTTATAAATTGGGTCAAAATGTTTTATATAAATATTCAAAGCTGTGTAATAAATGATGGAATGACATCAGACTATTTTACTTTAGAAGGTGGTGTGAGGCAGGGTGATCCCTTGTTCTCCTACCTCTTTATCTTAGCTGTTGAAAGCTTGGCAATCTCCATTCGTCAAAATGTTGATATCAAAGGAATTAAAATAGGAAATTATGAAGCCAAGCTATTGCAATACGCAGACGATACCACAGCAACCCTGTCTGATGAAAATTCTGCAAAAACGCTATTTCAAGAACTAGAAGTATTTAAGAACTTCAGTGGGTTGGAGATAAATAGTTCTAAAACAGAAGGAATGTGGATTGGTTCGCTTAAAAGAAAAGACGAAAATCCGTTTGGTATTAAATGGCCAAGTGAACCCATTAAAGCTTTAGGAACCTTTTTTTACATATGACCTATCATTATTTTACGAAAAAAACTTTCAAGAGAAGGTTGACAGCATAAAGCAGCTGACAAATATATGGTCATCTAGAGGACTGTCCATTTATGGTAAAGTAACTATAATCAAATCATTACTTATTCCAAAACTAGTTTTTACATCTTCGGTTCTTTCACCTCCAAGTAAAATCATCAAACAAGTAAATAGTTTGATTTTCTCCTTTTTATGGAATGGAAAGGATAAAGTAACAAGGCTCTCTTCAATAAACAGTTATGAAGACGGTGGCATTAAAATGACAGATATTGAAAGCTTTGTCAAAGCTGTACGATTAGCTTGGCTAAAACGACGAAAGTACGTGGTAATTCTACTTGTTACATCTCCTACGTAATGTTGGTGGTCTTTTGCTTTTTAAATGTAATTATGCAATGGACGGTCTTTCAATTAACTCAGTTTTCTACAGAGAACTTTCAGAATGTTGGTTAGAATTTCGAAATCTCTTTTTAGCTAACAAAGAACGGCTCTGTATAATTTGGAGTAACAAAGATATAAGAATAGATGGTAAACCAGTTTTAAAAAATGTTATTATGACTCGGGGATAAGTATCATTAAAGATCTCTTGTTCAATCTCGACAATATAGAATCCTTTAATGTAATTAATAACATAGTTGAGAAAGCTAATTTTCTTACATGGACAGGTCTTAGGCGCGCAATTCCTTCTTCTTTGAAAATAATAGAGTACACTACCTTTACAGATAATACTTATTTTTATAAAGGGAAATGAGATTTTTGACATAGTGGAAAAGAAAACGAAAGACTCTTATTCTTTAATAATATCAAATAAAGCACAATTACCTAGTAATGCAAAGAATTTAAAACATGATTTTGGCTTATCTGACGAAGAATTAAAAATTGCTTACAACCTTCCCCACTTAACAGCACAGGAGCCTTACGTTAATCCTTTCAATATAAAGTTTTAAATTCAATACTTTACATCAATGCAAAACTTTTTAAAATTGGATATCTCCAGCATGACAAATGTACTTTCTGCAAGACTGAACAGGAAACATTATGTCACTTTCTCTTTTACTGTCGACATTCACATATGTTGTGGAAAAATGTTGAACAGTATTATTTAACAATAACAAAGGAATTTCACGGGTTGCGTTTACGAGAGGTTATAATTTGAATAACGATGTCAAAATGTCCCTTGTTAAATTATCTGATATTAATTGGTAAATTGTATTTATGGGATTGCAGAAAGAAACAGGTACTTCCAAACATCGAATGTTTCAAATTTAAAGTAAGAATTAAATACCAAGTTAAAAAATATATTTCCACTAAGAATAATAAACTAGAAACCTTTTATGAGAAATGGCCAAAAGACATTTCCCCCCTTTATTAAGTTCGTGTGTAAGCTTTTGTGTGTATGTTCGTGTGTGTTCTTGTTTTATCTTAGGGTGTACTGTAAATAACTGTCAATTTCTCTCTTATCAACATAATTAAGCATTAATACAAGCCTCATTCAGCAATTGCGCGGCTGTGTTTTGGCTGTAATGTATATAATCTGTGAAATCTTGACAATTGTAATTATGTCTGTTATGGCGGTTGTTTAAATTTTTTTCTTTTTAAGTAGTTCTTTGTAATTAAAGTAAAAAAGAAAAAATAATAATAATAATAACTGTTTTTTCTTTTTTGGCGATGATTTGAGGCCAGTACGACGATTTTTAGATCTGGTGTGCTCAAAAGTGAGATTTTGCCAAAACTTGCTCCGCACGGCCCCAAACGTGCGTTTTGTGCACTTTCCATAGAAATGCCACATTTTTCCAGATTTGGTGGTGATTTGAGGCCAGAACGACGATTTTCAGATCTGGTGTGCTCAAAAGTGACATTTAGCCAAAACTTGCTCCGCACGCAACAAACGTGGGATTTGTGCACTTTTCATGGAAATGCCACTGTTTTCGCTTGGTGACGATTTGAGGTCATTACGACGATTTCGAGATCTGATGAGCTCAAAAGTGAGATTTTGCCAATATAGGCTTAGCACGGCCCCAAACGTGCGTTTTGTGCACTTTTCATAGAAATGGCACTGTTTTCACTTTTTGGCAATGATTTGAGGCCAATACGACGATTTTGAGATCTGTTGTGCCCAAAAGTGAGATGTTGCCAAAACTTGTTCCGCACGGACCAAAACATGCGATTCGCGCGCTTTTCATATAGCAATCGCACTGTTTTCACTTCTTGGCGATGATATCAGGCCAATACGACAATTTTGAGATCTGGTGTGCTCAAAAGTGAGATTTAGCCAAAACTTGCTCCGCACGGAACCAAACGTTGGATTTGTGCACTTTGCATGGAAACGCCAGTGTTTTCTCTTGGCGATGATTCGAGGCCAGTACGACGATTTCGAGGTCTGATGAGCTCAAAAGTGAGATTTTGCCAAAACATGCTCCTCACGGCCCCAAACGTGCGTTTTGTGCACTTTTCATAGAAATGGCACTGTTGTCACTTTTTGGCGATGATTTGAGGCCAATACGACGATTTTCAGAACTGGTGTGCTCTTAAGTTAGATTTAGCCAACACTTCCTCCGCACGACCCAAACGTACGTTTTGTGCACTTTTGCTAGAAATGCCACTGTTTTTGCTTTTGTCGATGATTTGAGGCCAGTACGACGATTTTGAGATCTGGTGTCAGGAAAAGTGAGATTCTGCCAAAATGTGCTCCACACGCAGTTTTCATGGAAATCGCGATGTTTCCCCGATTTGGCGTATATTTGAGAGCAGTACGATGATTTTTAGATGTGGTGTGCGGAAAACTGAGATTTTAAAATTTACAACTTCGTTGGATAAAAAGATCCTAGTTCAAAACAAAAGTAGTAGTTTGAAGATAAAGCGCAGGATTGAAAGGATTGAAGTGGATTACCGTTTATCTTGAAATCAAAGTTGCCTTTGTTTGCTGGAGTTTGTCTGAAATCAAAATGCGTGCGTTATAACGGCACCGTCTATTCTTAGCTGCTTTATTTCGTTGCATTCCCTTAGTTAATGTTTGTAAGATGCAAAATTAATTTTTCGTTTGTCATAACTTATGAGACATTTGTTGGCTCCGAGAAGAAAAATTACGGAGCCTCTTCGTCAATATTTCGGGCATTTTCCGTTTTAGCCGTCGTACTTTTTGAATACTCTTCGTAAATGCATAATATTGACACACACCGCCGAAATGACAAACTGTCGCTTAGCTTATTTCTATGTTACATCGCCAAAGGGCACAAAATATACAACTTGGTTGGGTAAACATATCCTATAGTACCAAAAAAAGGTAGTACTTTGGAGACAAAGCGCAGAATTGCAAGGATTGAAGTGGATTAAGATTTAGCTTGATATAAAAGTTGAATTAGTTTGCTGGAGAGGCAGTGTCAATCGTGACATTTATCTGAAATCAAAATGCCTTTGTAATAACGGCTCTGTCTATTTGAGCTGCTTTACTTCGTTGCATTTGCTTCGCTAATACTTGTAAGATGGAAAAAATAAATTGTTTGTTTGTCATAAGTTGAGACATTTGTTTGCTGCTAGGAGAAAAATTACGGAGTCTCTTCGTCAATATTTCGGGCCTTTTCGGTTTTAGCCGTAGCACTTCATGAATACTCTTTGTAAATGCATAGTAATGACACTGTCCCGCCGAAATGGCAAAATGTCGCCTAACTTATTTCCACGTTATATCGCCAAATGGCACAAAATATACAACTTAGTTGGATAAAAAGATCCTATAGTACAAACCGAAAGTAGTAGTTTGGAGATAAAGCGCAGGATTGCAAGGATTGAAGTGGATTACAGTTTAGCTTCACATCAAAGCTGCCTTTGTTTGCAGGAGAGGCATTGTCAATCGTGACATTTATCTGAAATCAAAATGTGTGCGTTATAACGGCTCAGTCTATTTTGAGCCGCTTTACTTAGTTGCATTTGCTTAGCTAATGTTTCTAAGATGGAAAAATAAATTGTTTGTTTGTCATAACTTATGAGACATTTGTTGGCTCCTAGGGGAAAAATTACGGAGCCTCTTCGTCAATATTTCGGGCATTTTCGGTTTTAACCTCGCACCTCGTGAATACTTTTCGTAAATGCATAGTAATGACATTGTCCCGCCGAAATGGGAAATGTCGCTTAGCTTATTTCCACATTATATCGCCAAATGGCACAAAATATACAACTTAGTTGGATAAAAAGATCCTATAGTACAAACCGAAAGTAGTAGTTTGGAGATAAAGCGCAGGATTGCAAGGATTGAAGTGGATTACAGTTTAGCTTCATATCAAAGCTGCCTTTGTTTGCTGGAGAGGCATTGTCAATCGTGACATTTATCTGAAATCAAAATGTGTGCGTTATAACGGCTCAGTCTATTTTGAGCCGCTTTACTTAGTTGCATTTGCTTAGCTAATGTTTCTAAGATGGAAAAATAAATTGTTTGTTTGTCATAACTTATGAGACATTTGTTGGCTCCTAAGAGACAAATTACGGAGCCTCTTCGGCCATTTTTTGGAAATTTTCGGTTTTAACCTCGCACCTCGTGAATACTTTTCGTAAATGCATAGTAATGACATTGTCCCGCCGAAATGGGAAATGTCGCTTAGCTTATTTCCACTTTATATCGCCAAATGGCACAAAATATACAACTTGGTTGGATAAAAAGATCCTATAGTACAAAACAAAAGTAGTAGTTTAGAGATAACGCCCAGGATTGCAAGGATTGAAATCGATTACAGTTTAGGGGTGTTTCTGCATGTACCGGTACCCATTAACCAGTCATTGTCGTCTGTTGTTTGTGAGGTATTGTATTTTTGGTCTTGTTTTGCATTTGTATTATCGTCGTTCTTTGTTCCTTTTGTTTTACGTAATATGTGACCGGTACATGCAGAATCTACCCAGTTTAGCTTGAAATCAAAGTTGCCTTTGTTTGCAGGAGAGGCTGTGTCAATCGTGACATTTTTCTGAAATCAAAATGCGTGCGTTATAAGGCTCAGTCTTTTTTGAGCCGCTTTACTTCGTTGCATTTGTTAAGCTAATGTTTGTAAGATGGAGTAATAAATTGTTTGTTTGTCATCACTTCTGAGACATTTGTTGGCTCCTACGGGAAAAATTACGGAGCCTCTTCGTCAATATTTCGGGCATTTTCGGTTTTAGACGTCGCACTTCCTGAATACTCGTAAAAAATGCATACTAATGACACTGTTTCGCCGAAATGACAAAATGTCGCTTAGCTTATTTCCACGTTATATCGCGAAATGGCACAAAATATACAACTTAGTTGGATAAAAAGATCCTATAGTACAAAAGAAAAAGTAGTAGTTTAGAGATAAAGCGCAGCATTGCATGGATTGAAGTGGATTACAGTTTAGCTTGATATCAAAGTTGCCTTTGTATGCTGGAGAGGCAGTGTCAATCTTGACATTTATCTGAAATAAAAATGCGTGCGTTATAACGGCTCAAACTATTTTTAGCTGCTTTACTTCGTTCCATTTGCTTAATCAATGTTTGTAAAATAGACAGCTAAAAGGTTTGCTTGTCATAACTTATGAGTCATTTGTTGGCTCCTAGGAGAAAAATTACGGAGCCTCTTCGTCAATATTTCGGGCATTTTCGGTTTTAGCCGTCGCACTTCGTGAAAACTCTTCGTAAATGCATACTGATGAGACTGTCCCACCGAAATGGCAAAATGTCGCTAAGCTTATTTCCGCGTTATATCGCCAAATGGCACAAAATATACAACTTAGTTGGATAAAAAGATCCTATCGTACAAACCAAAAGTAGTAGTTTGGAGATAAAGCGCAGGATTGCAAGGATTGAAGTGGATTACAGTTTAGCTTGATATCAAAGCTGCCTTTGTTTGCTGGAGAGGCAGTGTCAATCATGGCATTTGTCTGAAATCAAAATGCGTGCGTCATAACGGTACCGTCTATTCTTAGCTGCTTTACTTCGTTGCATTTCCTTAGTTAATGTTTGTAAAGTGCAAAAATTAATTGTTCGTTTGCCATAACTTATGAGACATTTGTTGGCCCCGAGGACAAAAGTTACGGAGCCTCTTCGTCAATATTTCGGGCAATTTCCGTTTTAGCCTTCGTACTTCTTGAATACTCTTCGTAAATGCATACTATTCACAACGCTTGATAATAAAGCGCGAGGCATGATATCACACAAAACTGCCATATAAGCGCAAATTACGCATTGCACGAGTATTTCACACCCCAGGATAATAATAAATACAAGACCCGATGTTTTTGTCGTTCAGTCTCTCAGTTTTCCAGCGCGAAGGAGGAAAGGGGGAACGATTTTTCCTGCTACGAACACGAATTTTCCAGCAAGCAGAATTGACGACTGGAATTGGCACTGTCCATGAACATGGCTGACCGAAGAGCTGCTAATGTACAGTTCCCGCAACAAGCGCCGGAACAAGTTCAACCGGGACAGAACCCAGCGCAAGCACAAGTTCAGCGACGACAAAATCCCGCGCCACAAGTTCGACAAGGGCAGAATCCAGTGCCACAAGTTCAGCAAGGACAGAACCCCGCTTCACAAGTTCAGCAAGGACAGAACCCTGCGCCACAAGTTCAGCAAGGACAGAACCCTGCGCCACAAGTTCAGCAAGGACAGAACCCTGCGCCACAAGTTCAGCAAGGACAGAACCCTGCGCCACAAGTTCAGCAAGGCCAAAATCCCGCGCCACGGGTTCAGCAAGGCCAAAATCTAGCGCCACAGGTTCAGCAAGGGCAGAATCCCGCACCACAAGGCCAGGGCTTGTCGACGGAGGAAAAACTTGAGGTAAATTTTCGCTTTAACACGTGTTAGTTCTGAAATTATTATTTTATTACGTGTAGTTGGCCACGGGAGTAATACTTTCTTTTGAGAGTGATGCGCGATGGGAAATGTTATTGGCCCCGGAGTGGACTCGTAAGAGTTTTTTTTATTTGCGATAATGGCCATTGCGTAGGCCACAGAATTAGGACTCCTTGTGAGTTTGTTATCGCAAATAATGGTCATGTTTTATATTGACCACGGCACTCCTGAGATATGTGAAATGTATTGGCCGCGGAGTTGACTCGTAAGAGTCTATTGTTGGCGATAATGGCCATTGCGTCGGCCGCGGAGTAAGAACTCCTTGTGAGTTTGTTATTGTAAATAATGGTCATATTTTCGGCTGACTACGGAACCCCTTGAGATATGTGAAATGGTATTGGCCACGGGGGTGAAACTTGTAAGAGTGTATTATATACAAATGTGAAATGTTATCGGCCACGGAACAAGAGTTTGTTGACACCGATGTGATATGTTATTGGCCACGAAGTGCAACGCGCAAGAGCTTGTTTATGCAGATGTGATATGTTATTGGCCACGAAGTGAAACGCGCAAGAGTCTGTTTATGCAGATGTGATATGTTATTGGCCACGAAGTGAAACGCGCAAAAGTTTGTTTATGCAGATGTGATATGTTATTGGCCACGAAGTGAAACGCGCAAGAGCTGTTTATGCAGATGTGATATGTTATTGGCCTCGAAGTTAACTCGTAAGAGATTGTTATATGCAAATGTGAAATGTTATTGGCCACGGAGGTGAGACTCGTAATTGTTTGTTATGTTCTGGAAGATGTGAATATTATTGGCCACGGATTGAAACTCGTCAAAATTTGTTATGATTTCTTAAATGTGAATATTATTGGCCAAGGAAGTGAAACTCTATAAGCGTTGGTTATGATTTTTTTTTCAAACGTGGTTAAGATTGGCCGCGGAAGGGGAACTCAAAAAGAGCTTGTTATTATTTTGCAAATGTGAATATTATTGGCGACGGAAGTGAAACCCTATAGGCGTTTGTTGTGATTTTCAAATGTGAATAATATTGGCCGCGGAAGTAAAAAAAAATATTGGCAATCGGGTGACAGAATGTATTATGAGCGCAGATATGTTGAATACGTATGAACTAGTTCTACGATTAGAAAGCGTCTGAGAGTATCTTGCCTTTTCCTTTTGAAATTATAGGCCTTACAGAAAAAGTACGATGAAATGAGAGCGGATATGGATATTTTCTCCAGTTCATCAGTGGACAGCCTCCTCAACAAAATTAAAAATCTCGCCTCCCGTCCCATTGTGGAGTTTAATAAGCACGAGGTCCTAGAGTTACTGGAAGCTCTTAAGAATACCGCTCGCGATGTACGCCACGAGAAGGAGGGCTACTTCCGTTTGACCTACGAAGCTTTGAGAACGAAATTGGACCAGCCTAACCATATCTTCCGGAGTTTTCTCTTGCCATTGCTAGGTGATAAAGACCATGAGAAGATATTGGGTATTATGGCAAAAGTTGAGAAGAGCAACAGGAGTCAGCCGCAACCAATGCCACTGTCACATGCGAGGAGGTCAAATGCCCCATATGTTCGCTGCTATAGTTGTGGGAAGCTTGGGCATATCGCTGTCAATTGTTTCAAAAGAAGGAGGGAACAGCGCGGACGCCCGTCTGAACCTGCTTCCCGACCTAGGAACATTAACAATAACAAATGAACATGGGTTATATCTAAGATCGCAAAGAACAGAATTTGTTTACTATTGCGTCAGAAATTGCTGACTATGTAATGCTGTATTTCAATAAATACTGTATAATGTGGCAATGAATCGCTATTCTACGTTTATTCACCCTTTCCTCTCGTTTTAGGAATTTTCTTCCTCCTTTTCCTCTAGTAGAGAAGTGGCAGTTGTGAAAAAGAGTATCTAAACACACTCCCCCAGTCTATTGCTGGGTCATGACTGTCACCCCTCTGCTAACCTCGGTTCCTTTTTTTATTATTCCTTTGTTTTCATACCTAGATCACCACAAGTCTTCCCTGGGAATTGGAGTTTGACCCAAAGTTCGATGAAAAAGTTGCACAATATGCAAAGATGCCGCAAAAGCCAATCACGTGGGTGGATTGGATGGGAACGTCACTGGAGGTTAGCTCAGGGGTGACAGTCCGGGAATTTTCAGAACAATACATAAACAGAGTGATAAATGGAGAAGAATTAGCGGACCCAGCAAAATTATTATTTAGAGATCCAAACGCCTTTCGCGCAGGTGAACTCCACAAACACTACGATAAATGGTGCAGAATCGTGGGTGACAACCCTTCACCGGAACAAGTTAAGATATTAAGTTGGATTCGCGATGGAGTTTCCATTTTTGAATTTTTTCAGCCATTCTCTGGCAGCTTTAAAGGCCGTCACTATCAATCAGACCGCCCGCCATCAGAGGTTTTTAAAAATAGCCCCGCCTGTAAGCCTTTTGCTCACTTGGTAAGGGAAACTTTGCTAGAACGTTTGCAAACAGGGGCAATAACGTTGATGGGAAAAACCAGTGAAGTTGAACTACCGCACCTAGTTTTGCCGCTGACCGTTGAACCAAGTAAGCC
Organism: Cladopsammia gracilis; assembly: GCA_022457155.1. Classification (NCBI taxonomy): domain Eukaryota; kingdom Metazoa; phylum Cnidaria; class Anthozoa; order Scleractinia; family Dendrophylliidae; genus Cladopsammia; species Cladopsammia gracilis. The sequence continues at coordinate 132,360 of JAJGOT010000879.1, forward strand.
CAGATTATGTCATGACGTACGATTTTTAAATCTGTGGATGAGGGATGTTCCTTTTAAACTGGATTCAATAACGAACCTTCCCCGTTATATAGCCCAGAACACATACCAAACGATCCTGGACGATAAGTCTGGGTACGACCATTTACTACTTACAGAACAGAGCAGGTTGTTCTTCGGTATCCAATGGGGCGGTTGGCTCTTCCTGTACAACACGTTACCATTCGGGTGGAAAATCTCCCCCTCCATATATCACTCTACAGGTCTCATGGCATCGCACTTTCTCCGCTCCATTGGTATCCCCTGCTCCCTCTTCATCGATGACCGCCATAATGGCCAATTACAAGTCGCCCTTGACCAAGGTCCATACAGATCACTCAAGACTGTGGAAGAACGTAATCTCGCAGCAGCAAAATCCGCGATATTTCTTGTGGCGTATTACCTGATTGATCTTGGATATTTTCTGGGCCTTTCTAAATCAATATTGACCCCAACACAAGTAGTCCCATACCTTGGTTTCCTGTCAGACTCCGTGAGGATGGTATTTCACCTAATTCCTGCGAAGAGGGATAAATTCCTAGCCCTTATACGCGAAACCCTCACATGCCAAGTAGTATCAGTCAAGACTCTCCAAAGGTTGGCTGGGAAGTGTGTTTCGTTCGCGTTAGTCCCTGGGGCGTTGCTGTTTACAAGAGAGATCAATTGCGCAATTTCTAAAGGTTTGCGGTCTAATAAGCCCACCCGTCTTTATAAGGCCCTTCGAGAAGAAATCTCTCACTGGCTATTTCTGGAAGATTGGGATAACCCTTTGCCCTGGAGGGATGAACGCCACCTGCGTATATCCATTGCAACTGATGCCTCGGGCTCAGGATGGGGTGGAGAGCTGCTATCTGTGCCTACGGCAAGCGTCGCAGACTATTGGACGGAGACGGAAAGGGGTTATGATATCAACACAAGAGAAGCAATCGCTCTTAACAAAGTTCTCTTGTCCTTTTCTGATGTCCTTAAGGATGCTAGAGTGGATGCAGGTGTAGACAATAAAGCCCTCTATTTTTCCTGGTGTAATCAGGGTGGCAGGAGTGTAACCCTAAACAGAGCTGTTAAGGAGCTCTTCTTTACCACAGTTAAGCTGAAAATCGTGTTGCGACTATCATATATCTCCACGAATGAAAATCCGGCAGATACTCCTTCAAGAAGATTATCGACCATAGATAGTATGCTCTGTCCAAGATTGTGGGAGAGAGTCCAATCTGAATTTGGGGGCCCTGGGGGCCATACTTGTGATCTTATGGCCCTCGACTCGAACGCGATGAAAGGTCTCGATGGGAAGAGTCTCCCCCACTTTACCCCTCACCCTTCGCCAGAATCCTTAGGGGTAAACGTGTTTGCACAAAACCTCTCAGATGAAGTTGCCTCTCTTGAATGTCCCTACGTTTTCCCACCTTTGACACTAGTCGGTCCTGTCTTACGTCACCTTGAACGCCATCATAGATCTTGCACAATGGTAGTCTTAGACGTTTACCCAAGGAAATATTGGTGGCCACTTATCCAGAAGTACTCCTCAAAGTCACTTAGACTAGCTCGTAAAGGGGATCACGAGGCCCTAGTGAAACCATCGGCAGCAGGCTGGGTTCCTCACCCAGGACTCCCTGGGGACCTATGGGCTTACGCCCTTAACTTTCACTAAGGTAAAACATGTTGCAACGTTGTAGGCCTGTACCGAACTCAATTGTAATCCAAAATAGGAGAGCTCATAACGGTTTTAGACAACCAAATACCTTATCAACTTTGTTTTACTCTGTCAACAGGAGTTACCTGCTGTGGCAAGGCTTTTTCTACCGTCTGTGAGATGCCCAAACTGCAATTATGCGAATGACTGCACCTTTTATTTCTGCCAGATGTGTGGCTATAAGAGGAAAAGAACACCTACCAATACTAAACCTTACGCCGATGTAAATTTAGAAATGTTAGATAATCGTCTTAAGCAACTAGCTTTATTTGACCAAGCGACTGGGTATACAAAGCAAAAAGAATCCCTCCAGAGAGAATTAGAACATTTTTTAGCCTCACTTCCAAGTCACCCGACAGTGATGACGGCAACCCCCCGAAACATATGCTGTTTTCTTGTTTACAAAGATAAGTCGGGAAAAACGCAAGTTCATAGGAATGGATGTATTTATTTGGGAAAGAAAGGCCCCTTTAAGTGTGGCTGCCCCTTAAGACTTTCGTATAACACAATTGACTCATATATCGGGAAATTAAGGGCAATATTTCATGCCGTTGGCAGACGCGGGGAATGGGATTTACGGTTAGGCTTAGGAAATCCGGCCGCTGATAGTTCAGTAAAGGATTACCTTCGCCTGGTTACCACTGAGCAACTCCAGGCACGAGTAACTCCGAAGCAGGCCACCCCATTTTTGTGTGGACAAATTAGACCAGCTTGCAAGATATCTAGACCAATGTATTCAATCTGGGGGGTCCACTCCATTACAACTTTTCATCTTAGCACGGGACCAGGCTTACTTTAAGAGTGTATTTTTTAGTGGGGACCGACCTGGCGATATGGGCCAGGTCAAAGCCCCTGAAATCCTCAGGTTTCCGAATGACGACGGTCTCTTGTTTAACCATGTGTGGGGTAAAACTTTAAGGGATGGGGACAGTAATGTGTTTGGTATTAGACGTAACTCTAACTCAACTATATGTCCAGTGAGAGGGATTGAGCAATACATGGCGATATCACGGCAATTAAAGATCGACTTGACCACTGGGTATCTCTTCAGACCAACTACACCCAAAGGTGGCATTATTGATGCGCCACTCAGTTCCTCGACCGCGGAAGCACGTCTTAAAGTATACCTGAAAGAAATGAGCGCTGATGATGGAGAAACCCTACATGGTTTTAGGTCCGGATGTGCGATAACGCTGGCATTATCAGGTGTAGAATTGTCGGAGATCATGGACCATGTTGGGTGGTCGCGACGCCACACCGCCCTGCACTATTTGCAACTAGCCAAAGTCCTCAAACCTACTGGGGCTTCTGCCACCTTAGCTGTGACAGAAACAGATACCCTCATGGACTGGCAAGACATTAACGAACTGAAACGCTTGGTATGTGCTTTTCCTCCAGACACGCCTGACAAACGACCTCGCTTGGAACAACAACGTTTATGTAACAGAAATAAGAAAATAAACTGTATGTTCTGATAACCCTCGTTAGAGTGTGAGTAAGGGAAGTGTATGGGAAGGATGAGGCTGGGGTTATTAAGAGTGGGATGATCCTTCCTCTCAGGGGGGCCTGGGAGAGAATTCGGGTAAAGCGAAGCGGGTAGCGCGTAGATCAACTTTCTACCCATACGTTATCAGGCTGAGCGTGGAAAGAGAGCGTTGGGTAATAGAATACTATTCACAACGCTTGATAATAAAGCGTGAGGCATGATATCACACAAAACTGCCATATAAGCGCAAATTACGCATTGCACGAGTATTTCACACCCCAGGATAATAATAAATACAAGACCCGATGTTTTTCTCGTTCAGTCTCTCAGTTTTCCAGCGCAAAGGAGGAAAGGGTGAAAGGCCCTCCTCACCCACCCTCTTGCTGAAAATTCGTGTCCGAGTACACGATTACAAGCTATCGCCTCCTTAACGCTGGATCAACTTTCTACCCATACCTTATCAGGCTGAGCGTGGAAAGAGAGCGTTGGGTAATAGAATACTATTGACACTGTTCCGCCGAAATGACAAAATGTCGCTTAGCTTATTTCCATGTTATATCGCCAAAGGGCACAAAATATACAACTTGGTTGGATAAACATATCCTATAGTACAAAATAAAAGTAGTACTTTGGAGACAAAGCGCAGGATTGCAAGGATTGAAGTGGATTAAGATTTAGCTTGATATAAAAGTTGAATTAGTTTGCTGGAGAGAAAGGGTCAATCGTGACATTTATCTGAAATCAAAATGCGTTTGTTATAACGGCGCTGTCTATTTGAGCTGCTTTGCTTAGCTAATACTTGTAAGATGGAAAAAATAAATTGTTTGTTTGTCATAAGTTGAGACATTTGTTGGCTCGTAGGAGCAAATTTACGGTGGCTCTTCGTCAATTTTTCGGGAATTTTCTGTTTTAGCCGTGGCAATTCGTGAATACTCTTCGTACATGCATAGTAATGACACTGTCCCCCCGAAATGGCAAAATGTCGCTTAACTTATTTCCACGTTATATCGCCAAATGGCACAAAATATACAACTTAATTGGATAAAAAGATCCTATAGTACAAAACAAAAGTAGTCTTTTAGAGATAAAGCACAGGATTGTAAGGATTGAAGTGGATTACAGTTTAGCTTGATATCAAAGTTGCCTTTGTTTGCAGGAGAGGCATTGTCAATCGTGACATTTATCTGAATTCAAAATGTGTGCGTTATAACGGCTCAGTCTATTTTGAGCCGCTTTGCTTAGTTGCATTTGTATAGCTAATGTTTGTAAGATGGAAAAATAAATTGTTTGTTTGTCATGACTTCTGAGACATTTGTTTGCTGCTAGGAGAAACATTACGAGGTCTTTTCGTCAATATTTCGGGCCTTTTCGGTTTTAGCCGTCGCACTTCATGAATACTCTTTGTAATGACACTGTCCCGCCGAAATGGGAAAATGTCGCTTAACTTATTTCCACGTTATATCGCCAAATGGCACAAAATATACAACTTAGTTGGATAAAAAGATCCTATAGTACAAACCAAAAGTAGTAGTTTGGAGATAAAGCGCAGGATTGCAATGATTGAAGTGGATTACAGTTTAGCTTGATATCAAAGCTGCCTTTGTTTGCTGGAGAGGCAGTGTCAATCGTGACATTTATCTGAAATCAAAATGCGTGCGTTATAACGGCTCAGTCTATTTTTAGCTGCTTTACTTCGTTGCATTTGCTTAGTCAATGTTTGAAAGATACAAAAATAAATTGTTTGTTTGTCATAACTTAAGAGAAATTTGTTGCCTCCTAGGAGAAAAATTACGGAGCTTCTTCGGCCATTTTTCGGAAATTTTCGGTTTTAGGCCCGCCCGTCGTGAATACTTTTCGTAAATGCATAGTAATGACACTGTCCCGCCGAAATGGCAAAATGTCGCTTAGCTTATTTCCACTTTATATCGCCAAATGGCACAAAATATACAACTTGGTTGGATAAAAAGATCCTATAGTACAAAACAAAAGTAGTAGTTTAGAGATAACGCGCAGGATTGCAAGGATTGAAATGGATTACAGTTTAGGGGTGTTTCTGCATGTACCGGTACCCATTAACCACTCATTGTCTTCTATTGTTTGTGAGGTATTGTCTTTTTGGTCTTGTTTTGCATATTTATTGTCCTTCTTTGTTCCTTTTGTTTTACGTAATATGTGACCGGTACATGCAGAATCTACACAGAGGCTGTGTCAATCGTGACATTTTTCTAAAATCAAAATGCGTGCGTTATAAGGCTCAGTCTATTTTGAGCCGCTTTACTTCGTTGCATTTGTTAAGCTAATGTTTGTAAGATGGAGTAATAAATTGTTTGTTTGTCATCACTTCTGAGACATTTGTTGGCTCCTAGGGGAAAAATTACGGAGCCTCTTCGCACAAAATATACAACTTCGTTGGATAAAAAGATCATGTAGTACAAAACAAAAGTAGTAGTTTAGAGATAAAGCGCAAGATTGCAAGGATTGAAGTGGATTACAGTTTAGCTTGAGACCAAAGTTGCCTTTGTTTGCTGCAGAGGCAGTGTCAATCGTCGTATTTATCTGAAATCAAAATGCGTGCGTTATAACGGCTCAGTCTATTTTTAGCCGCTTTACTTCGTTCCTTTTGCTTAGTTAATGTTTGTAAGATGGAAAAATAAATTGTTTGTTTGTCATAGCTTATGAGACATTTGTTGGTTCGTAGGAGGAAAATTACTGAGCCTCGTTGTCAATATTTCGGGTATTTTCGGTTTTAGCCGTCGCACTTCGTGAATACTCTTTGTAAATGCATACTGATTTTTGTATTACAAATAGTAAATACAATGTGTTGCAATACAATGAAAAAAAGAAAGCAAGAGTATAATAATTACGATACATATGCAAAAAGAGAAGAAAAATAATATATTAATTGAAAAAAAGTACAATATAGCTTAAACGAATATATCTCAACTCATTGACGTCAGTCCCGGCCAAAATTGGTCTTAGAAGACCCATAAGACTCAAGTGCTTTAAAAAATTGCAGCTTTCTCAATCGCACGAACATTTTCAGTTGCGTGCATTGTCTAGAAAGTCACTCAAATTGAGACACCCAATAAACAAAAAAGTCAGCGATTTTCGCAGAATATCAGCGTTTCAATTTGGAGAAGAACAAAAATGACCGTTTTTAACGTCATAGAAGAAGAACAAAAATTACCTTTTGCCTCCAGTTTTTACTAAATCATCGTTGTAAACCCAAAAGTTAACATTCACAGCAAAAGTCAGGCCTAGTCCTACCTTAGAAATGATTTTTTATGCTCTTATACGTTGTCTGGGCCAAGCTACATCCTCTCGTTCTAGTGCATCCTTGCCTAGCCTCGATTTTCAACATCACGACCGCACTGCATGCTGGGAAATAGCGATAATTTTTGACAGGGTTCGTTCCTTTCCCCACATATTTCATATTTATACTAAGTCCATAGCCACTCCGACCTACCACCGAAATTTGGCGCTTGTTGTGTTCTTCAGTGGTCGCAAATCCCAAAATATGCCGTGGTAGGTCATGAAATTCATCAGTAGTGGAGTCCCAAGGCTACTTCGTTTCGGAGCGGCCATTTTTTCAGTTCTACGAACAACAAGCCAAATTCGCAACCGAAGTACATCACCTTACTCGCTTCTTTGAGAAAGTGGACTCTTAGCTACTTTCACGCTTAATGATGCTCATCAGGCAGCTACTAACGATAAAAAAATGGCTGTAAACTTACCAAAAATCGCATACAAACCATATTTGAGCCGCTATTATAGCTCAACGAAGCAAAAACACGTCACAATGACGTTTCTAGAAAACTCGAGCCTTCAGTTGTTTAGAACAGCAACACTTTCCATGGTAACCCCAAATATGGAGTCACGAAATCCTATGGATCGGTTATATGCAGAAAATCACTCAAAAACGTAAAAAGTCACTGACGACAATAACTTAAGGGAGTTGCACCAGTATTCATTTAGCCCATGTCTTTTTAATTGCTCTAATCGGTTATATTTAAAAGCTATGGTGCGTAAAATATCAATTTTGTTATCAAGGCGCAAAAGAAAACTGTCGAAGTCTAGGATGCCGCCGCCTACGCTTGTTGCAAAATTATGATATTTGGCGACAATAAAACAGTAGTTAAGAACTTTCCAATTGTTTGACTCTTTGTGCCAACCGTATAAAATAGTATTTTCAGATAAAGTCAGTTTTTCATTAAATTTTTCTCGCCACCAGTTAGAAAAAAATCCAAAACGACGAGGATACACTGCAAGTAATTAACATGTGTCTTAAAGATTGATTTTCAAGGTTACATAAAGGACAGACTTGCCAGACTTAGAAATCGCACTGTTTTGCCGATTTGGCGATGATTCGAGGCCAGTACGACGATTTTAAGATCCGGTGTGTTCAAAATTGAGATTTTGCCAAAACTTGCTCTGTACGGCCCGAAACGCACGTTTTGTGCATTTTTCATACAAATGCACTGTTTTCGCTTTTTGGCGATGATTTGAGGCCAGTACCACGATTTTGAGATCTGGTGAGATCAAAAGTGAGATTTTGCCAAAACTTGCTCCGCACGGCCCGAAACGTACGTTTTGTGCATTTTTCATAGAAATGCACTGTTTTCGCTTTTTGGCGATGTTTTGAGGTCAGTAGGACCATTTTGAGATCTCGTGAGATCAAAAGTGAGATTTTGCCAAAACTTGCTCCGCACGGCCCGAAACGTACGTTTTGTGCATTTTTCATAGAAACGCACTGTTTTCGCTTTTTGGCGATGATTTGAAGCCGGTATCACGATTTTGAGATCCGGTGTGTTCAAAAGTGAGATTTTCCCAAAACGTGCTCCGCACGACCCGAAACGTACGTTTTGTGCATTTTTCATAGAAATGCACTTTTTTCGGTTTTTGGCGATGATTTGAGGTCAGTAGGACGATTTTGAGATCTCGTGAGATCAAAAGTGAGATTTTGCCAAAACTTGCTCCGCACGGCCCGAAACGTACGTTTTGTGCATTATTCATAGAAACGCACTGTTTTCGCTTTTTGGCGATGATTTGAGGCCGGTACCACGATTTTGAGATCCGGTGTGTTCAAAAGTGAGATTTTCCGAAAACGTGCTCCGCACGGCCCAAAACGCACGTTTTGTGCATTTTTCATAGAAATGCACTTTTTTCGCTTTTTGGCGATGGTGTGTCCAGCAGGATGATTTTGACATCTGGTGTGCTAAAAAGTGAGATTTTGCCAAAACTTGCTCCGCACGGCCCGAAACGTACGTTTTGTGCATTTTTCATAGAAACGCACTGTTTTCGCTTTTTGGCGATGATTTGAAGCCGGTATCACGATTTTGAGATCCGGTGTGTTCAAAAGTGAGATTTTCCCAAAACGTGCTCCGCACGACCCGAAACGTACGTTTTGTGCATTTTTCATACAAATGCACCGTTTTCGCTTTTTGGCGATGATTTGAGGTCAGTACGACGATTTTGAGATCTGGTGTGCTAAAAAGTGAGATTTTGCCAAAACTTGCTCCGCACGGCCCGAAACGTACGTTTTGTGCATTTTTCATAGAAAGGCACTGTTTTCGCTTTTTGGCGATGATTTGAGGTCAGTACCACGATTTTGAGATCTGGTGTGTTCAAAATTGAGATTTTGCCAAAACTTGCTCTGCACGGCCCGAAACGCACGTTTTGTGCATTTTTCATAGAAAGGCACTGTTTTCGCTTTTTGGCGATGATTTGCGGTCAGTACCACAATTTTGAGATCTAGTGTGTTCAAAAGTGAGATTTTGCCAAAACGTGCTCCGCACGGCCCAAAACGTGCGTTTTGTGCACTTTTCATAAAAATGCACTTTTTTTCGCTTTTTGGCGATGATTTGAGTCCAACAGGATAATTTTGAGATCTGGTGTGCTAAAAAGTGAGATTTTGCCAAAACTTGCTCCGCACGGCCCGAAACGCACGTTTTGTGCATTTTTCATAGAAGTGCACTTTTTTCGCTTTTTGGCGATGATTTGTGTCCAGCAGGATGATATTGAGATCTGGTGTGCTAAAAAGTGAGATTTTGCCAAAACTTGCTCCGCACACCCCGAAACGTAGGTTTTGTGCATTTTTCATAGAAATGCACTGTTTTCGCTTTTTGGCGATGATTTGAGGTCAGTAGGACGATTTTGAGATCTGGTGCGATCAAAAGTGAGATTTTGCCAAAACTTGCTCCGCACGGCCCCAAACGTACGTTTTGTGCATTTTTCATAGAAATGCACTGTTTTCGCTTTTTGGCGATGATTTGAGGCCAGTACCACAATTTTGTGATCCGGTGTGTTCAAAAGTGAGATTTTGCCAAAACTTGCTCCGCACGGCCCGAAACGTACGTTTTGTGCATTTTTCATAGACATGCACTATTTTCGCTTTTTGACGATGATTTGAGGTCAGTACGACGATTTTGAGATCTGGTGTGCTCTAAAGTGAGATTTTGCCAAAACTTGCTCCGCACGGCCCCAAACGTACGTTTTGTGCATTTTTTATAGAAATGCACTGTTTTTGGTTTGTAGCGATGATTTGAGGTCAGTACGACGATTTTGAGATAAGAAAGGTGGCGTTATGGCACCTAGAAAAATGGTTATAGACAATATTGAATGTTTACAAAATGAATTGGACCTTGTCGACGTTTGGAGATTTAAAAATCCACAATCTAGAAGTTACACTTGGAGCCAAAAATCTCCACCGATTTTCTGTCGTTTAGATTACTGGCTTGATATCAAACAACTTACAGGATTTTATTAAATACAACAGGAAGCGAGAATTTATCAGACAAAATGTGTATCTGGGATTGGATTAAGTATAATATTCGGAACCATGCTATTTTGTTCTCGAAAAAGAAAGCCAAAGAACGATCTGCAATGGAAGAAAACTTACAACAAGTATACGAGGAAACAACTAAAAATTTCAAACAGGACCCTACCGACTCTAACCTAAATACTCTAAATGAAGCAAAAGAAACTCTAGAAAGTTATTAGGAGGAGAAAACAAGGGGTGTAATTATTCGCGCAAGGGCACGATGGCACGAGCATGGCGAGAGAAGTACAAAATATTTTCTAAATTTAGAGAAGCGTAATCACGTCAAAAAACATATAAGAAAACTATTAATAAGTGGTACCATTACATCTGATCCTTTTGGGATACTGAACGACCAAAATATTTTTACCATAGCTTGTACCAATCAAACGTAACAGATGAGGATAGAGAAAATGCAAACGAATTTTTAAATAATTTGAATATACCAAGATTATCAGAAGAACAAAAACAATCTTGTGAAAAAGAAATATTTGTTGAAGAAATTACAGCCATTCTTAACAGTTTTGAGAGTAACAAATCTCCTGGTAATGATGGAATACCAATAGAAGTTTACAAAAGTTGCTGGGAATTAATTTGTGATCCATTTATGGAAAGTGTGAGGGAGTGTTTCAACCACGGCGAAATGTCTAGCTCTCAAAGAAAAGCAATTATAACTCTTATAGAAAAGCAACATAAAGATCGAACTCTCATTGAAAATTGGAGGCCAATCTCTTATTAATGTGGATGCAAAAATAATTTCAAAAGTGATTGCTTTAAGATTAAAGAAAGTTTTACCGAATATCATACATCATAGTCAAACAGGTTATGCTGAAGATCGCTGTATTGGTGAGACTATTCGATCAATTTTCGATATAATGGAAATTAAAAGACAGTAAGAATATTCCAGGTATCTTGATTTTCTTTGACTTTAAAAAAGCTTTCGACTCTTAGAATGGCATTATCGTTTCAGTTGCCTTGAGGCCTTTAATTTTGGCCCCAATTTTATAAATTGGGTCAAAATGTTTTATACAAATATTCAAAGCTGTGTAATTAATGATGGAATGACATCAGACTATTTTACTTTAGAAGGTGGTGTGAGGCAGGGTGATCCCTTGTTCTCCTACCTCTTTATCTTAGCTGTTGAAAGCTTGGCAATCTCCATTCGTCAAAATGTTGATATCAAAGGAATTAAAATAGGAAATTATGAAGCCAAGCTATTGCAATACGCAGACGATACCACAGCAACCCTGTCTGATGAAAATTCTGCAAAAACGCTATTTAAAGAACTAGAAGTATTTAAGAACTTCAGGGTTGGAGATAAATAGTTCTAAAACAGAAGGAATGTGGATTGGTTCGCTTAAAAGAAAAGACGAAAATCCGTTTGGTATTAAATGGCCAAGTGAACCCATTAAAGCTTTAGGAACCTTTTTTTACATATGACCTATCATTATTTTACGAAAAAAAACTTTCAAGAGAAGGTTGACAGCATAAAGCAGCTGACAAATATATGGTCATCTAGAGGACTGTCCATTTATGGTAAAGTAACTATAATCAAATGATTACTTATTCCAAAACTAGTTTTTACATCTTCGGTTCTTTCACCTCCAAGTAAAATCATCAAACAAGTAAATAGTTTGATTTTCTCCTTTTTATGGAATGGAAAGGATAAAGTAACAAGGCTCTCTTCAATAAACAGTTATGAAGACGGTGGCATTAAAATGACAGATATTGAAAGCTTCGTCAAAGCTGTACGATTAGCTTGGCTAAAACGACGAAAGTACGTGGTAATTCTACTTGTTACATCTCCTACGTAATGTTGGTGGTCTTTTGCTTTTTAAATGTAATTATGCAATGGACGGTCTTTCAATTAACTCAGTTTTCTACAGAGAACTTTCAGAATGTTGGTTAGAATTTCGAAATCTCTTTTTAGCTAACAAAGAACGGCTCTGTATAATTTGGAGTAACAAAGATATAAGAATAGATGGTAAACCAGTTTTTAAAAATGTTATTATGACTCGGGGATAAGTATCATTAAAGATCTCTTGTTCAATCTCGACAATATAGAATCCTTTAATGTAATTAATAACAGTTGAGAAAGCTAATTTTCTTACATGGACAGGTCTTAGGCGCGCAATTCCTTCTTCTTTGAAAATAATAGAGTACACTACCTTTACAGATAATACTTATTTTTATAAAGGGAAATGAGATTTTTGACATAGTGGAAAAGAAAACGAAAGACTATTATTCTTTAACAATATCAAATAAAGCACAATTACCTAGTAATGCAAAGAATTTAAAACATGATTTTGGCTTATCTGACGAAGAATTAAAAATTGCTTACAACCTTCCCCACTTAACAGCACAGGAGCCTTACGTTAATCCTTTCAATATAAAGTTTTAAATTCAATACTTTACATCAATGCAAAACTTTTTAAAATTGGATATCTCCAGCATGACAAATGTACTTTCTGCAAGACTGAACAGGAAACATTATGTCACTTTCTCTTTTACTGTCGACATTCACATATGTTGTGGAAAAATGTTGAACAGTATTATTTAACAATAACAAAGGAATTTCACGGGTTGCGTTTACGAGAGGTTATAATTTGAATAACGATGTCAAAATGTCCCTTGTTAAATTATCTGATATTAATTGGTAAATTGTATTTATGGGATTGCAGAAAGAAACAGGTACTTCCAAACATCGAATGTTTCAAATTTAAAGTAAGAATTAAATACCAAGTTAAAAAATATATTTCCACTAAGAATAATAAACTAGAAACCTTTTATGAGAAATGGCCAAAAGACATTTCCCCCCTTTATTAAGTTCGTGTGTAAGCTTTTGTGTGTATGTTCGTGTGTGTTCTTGTTTTATCTTAGGATGTACTGTAAATAACTGTCAATTTCTCTCTTATCAACATAATTAAGCATTAATACAAGCCTCATTCAGCAATTGCGCGGCTGTTTTTTGGCTGTAATGTATATAATCTGTGAAATCTTGACAATTGTAAGTATGTCTCTTATGGCGGTTGTTTAATTTTTTTTCTTTTCAAGTAGTTCTTTGTAATTAAAGTAAAAGAGAAAAAAATAATAATAACTGGTTTTTTTGGCGATGATTTGAGGCCAGTACGACGATTTTTAGATCTGGTGTGCTCAAAAGTGAGATTTTGCCAAAACTTGCTCCGCACGGCTCCAAACGTGCGTTTTGTGCACTTTTCATAGAAATGCCACTGTTTGCCAGATTTGGTGGTGATTTGAGGCCAGAACGACGATTTTCAGATCTGGTGTGCTCAAAAGTGACATTTAGCCAAAACTTGCTCCGCACGCAACAAACGTGGGATTTGTGCACTTTTCATGGAAATGCCACTGTTTTCGCTTGGTGAAGATTTGAGGTCATTAGGACGATTTCGAGATCTGATGAGCTCAAAAGTGAGATTTTGCCAATATAGGCTTAGCACGGCCCCAAACGTGCGTTTTGTGCACTTTTCATAGAAATGGCACTGTTTTCACTTTTTGGCAATGATTTGAGGCCAATACGACGATTTTGAGATCTGGTGTGCCCAAAAGTGAGAAGTTGCCAAAACTTGTTCCGCACGGACCCAAACATGCGATTCGCGTGCTTTTCATATAGCAATCGCACTGTTTTCACTTCTTGGCGATGATATGAGGCCAATACGACGGTTTTGAGATCTGGTGTGCTCAAAAGTGAGATTTAGCCAAAACTTGCTCCGCACGGAACCAAACGTTGGATTTGTGCACTTTTCATGGAAATGCCAGTGTTTTCTCTTGGCGATGATTCGAGGCCAGTACGACGATTTCGAGGTCTGATGAGATCAAAAGTGAGATTTTGCCAAAACATGCTCCTCACGGCCCCAAACGTGCGTTTTGTGCACTTTTCATAGAAATGGCACTGTTGTCACTTTTTGGCGATGATTTGAGGCCAATACGACGATTTTCAGATCTGGTGTGCTCTTAAGTTAGATTTAGCCAACACTTGCTCCGCACGACCCAAACGTACGTTTTGTGCACTTTTGTTAGAAATGCCACTGTTTTCGCTATTTGTCGATGATTTGAGGCCAGTACGACGATTTTGAGATCTGGTGTCAGGAACAGTGAGATTCAGCAAAAATGTGCTCCACACGCAGTACGACGATTTTTAGATGTGGTGTGCGGAAAACTGAGATTTTAAAATTTACAACTTCGTTGGATAAAAAGATCCTATAGTTCAAAACAAAAGTAGTAGTTTGAAGATAAAGCGCAGGATTGAAAGGATTGAAGTGGATTACCGTTTATCTTGAAATCAAAGTTGCCTTTGTTTGCTGGAGTTTGTCTGAAATCAAAATGCGTGCGTTATAACGGCACCGTCTATTCTTAGCTGCTTTATTTCGTTGCATTCCCTTAGTTAATGTTTGTAAGATGCAAAAATTAATTGTTCGTTTGTCATAACTTATGAGACATTTGTTGGCTCCGAGAAGAAAAATTACGGAGCCTCTTCGTCAATATTTCGGGCATTTTCCGTTTTAGCCGTCGTACTTTTTGAATACTCTTCGTAAATGCATACTATTGACACACACCGCCGAAATGACAAACTGTCACTTAGGTTATTTCCATGTTACATCGCCAAAAGGCACAAAATATACAACTTGGTTGGGTAAACATATCCTATAGTACAAAATAAAAGTAGTACTTTGGAGACAAAGCGCAGAATTGCAAGGATTGAAGTGGGTTAAGATTTAGCTTGATATAAAAGTTGAATTAGTTTCCTGGAGAGGCAGTGTCAATCGTGACATTTATCTGAAATCAAAATGCCTTTGTAATAACGGCTCTGTCTATTTGAGCTGCTTTACTTCGTTGCATTTGCTTAGCTAATACTTGTAAGATGGAAAAAGTAAATTGTTTGTTTGTCATAAGTTGAGACATTTGTCGGCTCGTAGGAGCAAATTTACGGAGGCTCTTCGTCAATTTTTCGGGAATTTTCTGTTTTAGCCGTGGCACTTCGTGAATATACTCTTCGTACATGCATAGTAATGACACTGTCCCCCCGAAATGGCAAAATGTCGCTTAACTTATTTCCACGTTATATCGCCAAATGGCACAAAATATACAACTTAGTTGGATAAAAAGATCCTATAGTACAAAACCAAAAGTAGTAGTTTGGAGATAAAGCGCAGGGTTACAAGGATTGAAGTGGATTAAGGTTTAGGTTGATAGATTTGGTTTGCTGGAGAGGCAGTGTCAATCTCTACATTTATCTGAAATCAAAATGCCTTTGTAATAACGGCTCTGTCTATTTGAGCTGCTTTACTTAGTTGCATTTGCTTCGCTAATACTTGTAAGATGGAAAAAATAAATTGTTTGTTTGTCATAAGTTGAGACATTTGTTTGCTGCTAGGAGAAAAATTACGGAGTCTCTTCGTCAATATTTCGGGCCTTTTCGGTTTTAGCCGTAGCACTTCATGAATACTCTTTGTAAATGCATAGTAATGACACTGTCCCGCCGAAATGGCAAAATGTCGCCTAACTTATTTCCACGTTATATCGCCAAATGGCACAAAATATAAAACTTAGTTGGATAAAAAGATCCTATAGTACAAACCGAAAGTAGTAGTTTGGAGATAAAGCGCAGGATTGCAAGGATTGAAGTGGATTACAGTTTAGCTTCACATCAAAGCTGCCTTTGTTTGCAGGAGAGGCATTGTCAATCGTGACATTTATCTGAAATCAAAATGTGTGCGTTATAACGGCTCAGTCTATTTTGAGCCGCTTTACTTAGTTGCATTTGCTTAGCTAATGTTTCTAAGATGGAAAAATAAATTGTTTGTTTGTCATAACTTATGAGACATTTGTTGGCTCCTAGGGGAAAAATTACGGAGCCTCTTCGTCAATATTTCGGGCATTTTCGGTTTTAGACGTCGCACTTCATGAATACTCTTTGTAAATGCATTGTAATGACACTGTCCCGCCGAAATGGAAAAATGTCGCCTAACTTATTTCTACGTTATATCGCCAAATGGCACAAAATATACAACTCGGTTGAATAAAAAGATCCTATAGTACAAAACAAAAGTAGTAGTTTAGAGATAAAGCGCAGGATTGCAAGGATTGAAGTGGATTACAGTTTAGGGGTCTTTCTGCATGTACCGGTACCCATTGACCACTCATTGTCTTCTATTATTTGTGAGGTATTGTATTTTTGGTCTTGTTTTGCATTTGTGTTATTGTCGTTCTTTATTCCTTTTGTTTTACGTAATATGTGACCGGTACATGCTGAATCTACCCAGTTTAGCTTGAAATCAAAGTTGCCTTTGTTTGCAGGAGAGGCAGTGTGAATCGTGACATTTTTCTGAAATCAAAATGCGTGAGTTATAAGGCTCAGTCTATTTTGAGCCGCTCTACTTCGTTGCATTTGTTAAGCTAATGTTTGTAAGATGGAGTAATAAATTGTTTGTCATTACTTCTGAGACATTTGTTGGCTCCTAGGGGAAAAATTACGGAGCCGCTTCGTCAATATTTCGGGCATTTTCGGTTTTAGACGTCGCACTTCGTGAATACTCGTCGTAAATGCATACTAATGACACTGTTACGCCGAAATGACAAAATGTCGCTTAGCTTATTTCCACGTTATATCGCGAAATGGCACAAAATATACAACTTAGTTGGATAAAAAGATCCTATAGTACAAAAGAAAAAGTAGTAGTTTAGAGATAAAGCGCAGCATTGCATGGATTGAAGTGGATTACAGTTTAGCTTGATATCAAAGTTGCCTTTGTATGCTGGAGAGGCAGTGTCAATCTTGACATTTATCTGAAATAAAAATGCGTGCGTTATAACGGCTCAAACTATTTTTAGCTGCTTTACTTCGTTCCATTTGCTTAATCAATGTTTGTAAAATAGAAAGCTAAAAGGTTTGCTTGTCATAACTTATGAGTCATTTGTTGGCTCCTAGGAGAAAAATTACGGAGCCTCTTCGTCAATATTTCGGGCATTTTCGGTTTTAGCCGTCGCACTTCGTGAAAACTCTTCGTAAATGTCAACTAATGAGACTGTCCCACCGAAATGGCAAAATGTCTCTAAGCTTATTTCCGCGTTATATCGCCAAAATATACAACTTAGTTGGATAAAAAGATCCTATCGTTCAAACCAAAAGTAGTAGTTTGGAGATAAAGCGCAGGATTGCAAGGATTGAAGTGGATTACAGTTTAGCTTGATATCAAAGCTGCCTTTGTTTGCTGGAGAGGCAGTGTCAATCATGACATTTGTCTGAAATCAAAATTTGTGCGTTATAACGGTACCGTCTATTCTTAGCTGCTTTACTTCGTTGCATTTCCTTAGTTAATGTTTGTAAAGTGCAAAAATTAATTGTTCGTTTGTCATAACTTATGAGACATTTGTTGGCCCCGAGGACAAAAGTTACGGAGCCTCTTCGTCAATATTTCGGGCGTTTTCCGTTTTAGCCTTCGTACTTCTTGAATACTCTTCGTAAATGCATACTATTCACAACGCTTGATAATAAAGCGCGAGGCATGATATCACACAAAACTGCCATATAAGCGCAAATTACGCATTGCACGAGTATTTCACACCCCAGGATAATAATAAATACAAGACCCGATGTTTTTGTCGTTCAGTCTCTCAGTTTTCCAGCGCGAAGGAGGAAAGGGGGAACGATTTTTCCTGCTACGAACACGAATTTTCCAGCAAGCAGAATTGACGACTGGAATTGGCACTGTCCATGAACATGGCTGACCGAAGAGCTGCTAATGTACAGTTCCCGCAACAAGCGCCGGAACAAGTTCAACCGGGACAGAACCCAGCGCAAGCACAAGTTCAGCGACGACAAAATCCCGCGCCACAAGTTCGACAAGGGCAGAATCCAGTGCCACAAGTTCAGCAAGGACAGACCCCTGCGCCACAAGTTCAGCAAGGCCAAAATCTAGCGCCACAGGTTCAGCAAGGGCAGAATCCCGCACCACAAGGCCAGGGCTTGTCGACGGAGGAAAAACTTGAGGTAAATTTTCGCTTTAACACGTGTTAGTTCTGAAATTATTATTTTATTACGTGTTGTTGGCCACGGGAGTAATACTTTCTTTTGAGAGTGATGCGCGATGGGAAATGTTATTGGCCCCGGAGTGGACTCGTAAGAGTTTTTTTTTTTATTTGCGATAATGGCCATTGCGTAGGCCACAGAATTAGGACTCCCTGTGAGTTTGGTATCGCAAATAATGGTCATGTTTTATATTGACCACTTCACTCCTGAGATATGTGAAATGTATTGGCCGCGGAGTTGACTCGTAAGAGTCTATTGTTAGCGATAATGGCCATTGCGTCGGCCGCGGAGTAAGAACTCCTTGTGAGTTTGTTATTGCAAATAATGGTCATATTTTCGGCTGACTACGGAACCCCTTGAGATATGTGAAATGGTATTGGCCACGGGGGTGAAACTTGTAAGAGTGTATTATATACAAATGTGAAATGTTATTGGCCACGGAACAAGAGTTTGTTGACGCCGATGTGATATGTTATTGGCAACGAAGTGCAACGCGCAAGAGCTTGTTTATGCAGATGTGATATGTTATTGGCCACGAAGTGAAACGCGCAAGAGTCTGTTTATGCAGATGTGATATGTTATTGGCCACGAAGTGAAACGCGCAAAAGTTTGTTTATGCAGATGTGATATGTTATTGGCCACGAAGTGAAACGCGCAAGAGCTGTTTATGCAGATGTGATATGTTATTGGCCACGAAGAGTAACGCGCAAGAGCTTGTTTATGCAGATGTGATATGTTATTGGCCTCGAAGTAAACTCGTAAGAGATTGTTATATGGAAATGTGAAATGTTATTGGCCACGGAGGCGAGACTCGTAATTGTTTGTTATGTTCTGGAAGATGTGAATATTATTGGCCACGGATTGAAACTCGTCAAAATTTGTTATGATTTCTTAAATGTGAATATTATTGGCCAAGGAAGTGAAACTCTATAAGCGTTGGTTATGATTTTTTTTTCAAACGTGGTTAAGATTGGCCGCGGAAGGGAAACTCAAAAAGAGCTTGTTATTATTTTGCAAATGTGAATATTATTGGCGACGGAAGTGAAACCCTATAGGCGTTTGTTGTGATTTTCAAATGTGAATAATATTGGCCGCGGAAGTAAAAAAAAAATATTGGCAATCGGGTGACAGAATGTATTATGAGCGCAGATATGTTGAATACGTATGAACTAGTTCTACGATTATAAAGCGTCTGAGAGTATCTTGCCTTTTCCTTTTGAAATTATAGGCCTTACAGAAAAAGTACGATGAAATGAGAGCGGATATGGATATTTTCTCCAGTTCATCAGTGGACAGCCTCCTCAACAAAATTAAAAATCTCGCCTCCCGTCCCATTGTGGATTTTAATAAGCACGAGGTCCTAGAGTTACTGGAAGCTCTTAAGAATACCGCTCGCTATGTACGCCACGAGAAGGAGGGCTACTTCCGTTTGACCTACGAAGCTTTGAGAACGAAATTGGACCAGCCTAACCATATCTTCCGGAGTTTTCTCTTGCCATTGCTAGGTGATAAAGACCATGAGAAGATATTGGGTATTATGGCAAAAGTTGAGAAGAGCAACAGGAGTCAGCCGCAACCAATGCCACTGTCACATGCGAGGAGGTCAAATGCCCCATATGTTCGCTGCTATAGTTGTGGGAAGCTCGGGCATATCGCTGTCAATTGTTTCAAAAGAAGGAGGGAACAGCGCGGACGCCCGTCTGAACCTGCTTCCCGACCTAGGAACATTAACAATAACAAATGAACATGGGTTATATCTAAGATCGCAAAGAACAGAATTTGTTTACTATTGCGTCAGAAATTGCTGACTATGTAATGCTGTATTTCAATAAATACTGTATAATGTGGCAATGAATCGCTATTCTACGTTTATTCACCCTTGCCTCTCGTTTTAGGAATTTTCTTCCTCCTTTTCCTCTAGTAGAGAAGTGGCAGTTGTGAAAAAGAGTATCTAGACACACTCCCCCAGTCTATTGCTGGGTCATGACTGTCACCCCTCTGCTAACCTCGGTTCCCTTTTTTTCATTGTTCCTTTGTTTTCATACCTAGATCACCACAAGTCTCCCCTGGGAATTGGAGTTTGACCCACAGTTCGATGAAAAAGTTGCACAATATGCAAAGATGCCGCAAAAGCCAATCACGTGGGTGGATTGGATGGGAACGTCACTGGAGGTTAGCTCAGGGGTGACAGTCCGGGAATTTTCAGAACAATACATAAACAGAGTGATAAATGGAGAAGAATTAGCGGACCCAGCAAAATTATTATTTACAGATCCAAACGCCTTTCGCGCAGGTGAACTCCACAAACACTACGATAAATGGTGCAGAATCGTGGGTGACAACCCTTCACCGGAACAAGTTAAGATATTAAGTTGGATTCGCGATGGAGTTTCCATTTTTGAATTTTTTCAGCCATTCTCTGGCAGCTTTAAAGGCCGTCACTATCAATCAGACCGCCCGCCATCAGAGTTTTTTAAAAATAGCCCTGCCTGTAAGTTGCTCACTTGATAAGGGAAACTTTGCTTGAACGTTTGCAAACAGGGGCAATAACGTTGATGGGAAAAACCAGTGAAGTTGAACTACCGCACCTAGTTTTGCCGCTGACCGTTGAACCAAGTAAGCCCAGATTATGTCATGACGTACTCAGGCCCTGTGCGCCTCATTGGCGCAATAGGCCTAGATGATGATGATGATGTCATGACGTACGATTTTTAAATCTGTGGATGAGGGATGTTCCTTTTAAACTGGATTCAATAACGAATCTTCCCCGTTATGTAGCCCAGAACACATACCAAACGATCCTGGACGATAAGTCTGGGTACGACCATTTATTACTTACAGAACATAGCAGGTTGTTCTTCGGTATCCAATGGGGCGGTTGGCTCTTCCTGTACAACACGTTACCATTCGGGTGGAAAATATCCCCCTCCATATATCACTCTACAGGTCTCATGGCATCGCACTTTCTCCGCTCCATTGGTATCCCCTGCTCCCTCTTCATCGATGACCGCCATAATGGCCAATTACAAGTCGCCCTTGACCAAGGTCCATACAGATCACTCAAGACTGTGGAAGAACGTAATCTCGCAGCAGCAAAATCCGCGATATTTCTTGTGGCGTATTACCTGATTGATCTTGGATATTTTGTGGGCCTTTCTAAATCAATATTGACCCCACAACAAGTAGTCCCATACCTTGGTTTCCTGTCAGACTCCGTGAGGATGGTATTTCACCTAATTCCTGCGAAGAGGGATAAATTCCTAGCCCTTATACGCGAAACCCTCACATGCCAAGTAGTATCAGTCAAGACTCTCCAAAGGTTGGCTGGGAAGTGTGTTTCGTTCGCGTTAGTAGTCCCTGGGGCGTTGCTCTTTACAAGAGAGATGAATTGCGCAATTTCTTTCTATTTCGGCAAAAAACGCCCAGGGCAAAGGTTCCGGCCCCGTAAAATAGACAATCGCTCTCCCGAGGAAAAACGGCTTTTCAAATTGGCAACACGACCCCTGTATGACCTTCTTCCACGGAACTTGGAAATCCACAACCTTTCTCATGTAAAACTCACTGAGCGCCAGTCCAAGGTTCTGGGCATGGGTCTTAAATTCAGGCCTTCGCTCAAACCTCCCTCTGAAGCTCAGTTTGATTTACAGATCAAAGATTTTTGTCGCAGAGTTCGCCTACAAGATTTGTTTGCTGATCAGCCACAGGATCCTGATTTCAATCCTCGATTATACGTGCCTACTGGCTGGAATCCACCACGACAAAACCCTGAACTTGAAGACAAACTCTTTGAATTGCACAAGGAACTGCGGAGAAGCATTTCTGAATGCAAGCCACATTGGAAAGGCAATCTTACCAACCTTGACAGAGCAGAGCTTAGAGAGCTCAAAAACAACCGCACTGTCAGAGTTTTACCAACTGACAAGAACTTAGGCCCAGCGCTTATGTCTACGGACTGGGTGAAACACGAGACACTCAGACATTTACACGATGAACTTTCTTATGCCAAGGTCACTTTCGAGGACTGGTATGTTCACCGTGATAATGTAATTAAGCGTCGTGAACAGCTTATGTCAACATATTGTCAGTTTATTGTCCCTAATGTAGCTAGATTCCTCCGTAGTCACGATCATTTTGTTACTCCGGCTAAATTCTATGTTATCCCTAAGATACATAAGACGCCTATGGTGGGAAGACCTATAGCGGCCTCTCACTCATATATCACTAGGCCTATTAGTATTTTTGTTGATGAGCTTGTCAAGCCTAAAATACGTATGCCTACTGTCCTGAGGGATTCTAGCGAGTTGATTTAGTTATTGGAGAACATGGTATTGCCTAAATCCAATTGCTTTCTAGTCACCGCGGACGTTGTTTCCCTGTATCCCAATGTGGATACTAAGAAAGCATTGGTAGCCCTCGATTTACTTCTTCGAGAGGCACAGGCACCCGAAACTCCATTATTGGTTCAGCTTGCTAGACTTGTCTTAGAGAATAATTATTTAGCCTCAGAGTTTAGCTCGGATATCTTTCATCAAGAGTATGGTATCGCCATGGGAACCCCATTCGCTGTCACGGTAGCTAACGCATTTATGTATCTTCATGAGAAAGATATCGTAGATAGATATTCTAGTTATCTTATTCTCTATAAACGATTCATAGATGACGTCTTTGCTATCTGGGATGGCCCCAAAGATACCCTTCTAAAATTTCTAGACCCTCTTAATAGCAAAACAGATCGTATAAAGCTTACTATTTTAGCGATAGTAGCATTTCCTTTCTGGATTTATTTCTGTATAGAGATATTTCATCACGCGTGCTGCAATTTTCTACTTTCCAAAAGCCTTTAAACAAATATCTGTATATCCCCTTCGAGTCGTTTCACCCTTCTAGCAATAAGAAAGCCTTTATTAAGGGGGAATTAATGAGGTATGCTAGAAATAGTTCTTCCTTTACGTCCTTCTCTGAGACTAGGGAGAAATTTTGGAAACGTCTACGGATGAGAGGGTATCCCTTCAGATTTTTGCTCCCACTGTTTCGTGACATACGCTACAGTGACAGGAAAGGGTGGCTTAGAAGTAAACCTAGCAATAGGTTTGGGGTTAACAAGACTATTGTCTTTAAAACCACATTTAACTGCAGTCACGCACGTATCAAGAATGTTATCAACCGGATACTTCCAGATTTGGATTGCACTGTTTGTTACAAATCTACTGTAACTTTAGCTAACTTATGTAAATAAGTTTTAAATAATTTTTTTTGGGGCCCACAGTTTTAGCTAAAACTGTGGGCCCCAAATAGTTATATCATGCACGAAATATGTTGCGCCTTGCACACCTTCGCCTGTTTCCTACACGCAAATCCGCTCTAGTAGGTGCGGTTTTATGTAATGTAAAATTTATTTTAGTCTCTTATGTAGGTATATATACAGGCCACTTATGTTGTATTGTAAAACTCCCTGAAGAAGTGTGCGTTAGTCACACGAAACGCGTAGGAGAAAATAAATCGTTTTACAACTCTAAGAGTTCGCAGACGTGCTGCTCACTAGTTCAATCTTAAAAAAACACCTTAGCTGTGACAGAAACAGATACCCTAATGGACTGGCAAGACATTAACGAACTGAAACGCTTTGTATGTGCTTTTCCTCCAGACACGCCTGACAAACGACCTCGCTTGGAATAACAACGTTTATGTAACAGAAATAAGAAAATAAACTGTATGTTCTGATAACCCTCGTTAGAGTGTGAGTAAGGGAAGTGTATGGGAAGGATGAGGCTGGGGTTATTAAGAGTGGGATGATCCTTCCTCTCAGGGGGGCCTGGGGGAGAATTCGGGTAAAGCGAAGCGGGTAGCGCGTAGATCAACTTTCTACCCATACCTTATCAGGCTGAGCGTGGAAAGAGAGCGTTGGGTAATAGAATACTATTCACAACGCTTGATAATAAAGCGTGAGGCATGATATCACACAAAACTGCCATATAAGCGCAAATTACGCATTGCACGAGTATTTCACACCCCAGGATAATAATAAATACAAGACCCGATGTTTTTCTCGTTCAGTCTCTCAGTTTTCCAGCGCGAAGGAGGAAAGGGTGAACGGCCCTCCTCACCCACCCTCTTGCTAAAAATTCGTGTCCAAGTACACGAGTACAAGCTATCGCCTCCTTAACGCTGGATCAACTTTCTACCCATACCTTATCAGACTGAGCGTGGAAAGAGAGCGTTGGGTAATAGAATACTATTGACACTGTTCCGCCGAAATGACAAAATGTCGCTTAGCTTATTTCCATGTTATATCGCCAAAGGGCACAAAATATACAACTTGGTTGGATAAACATATCCTATAGTACAAAATAAAAGTAGTACTTTCGAGACAAAGTGCAGGATTGCAAGGATTGAAGTGGATTAAGATTTAGCTTGATATAAAAAATGAATTAGTTTGCTGGAGAGGCAGGGTCAATCGTGACATTTATCTGAAATCAAAATGCGTTTGTTATAACGGCGCTGTCTATTTGAGCTGCTTTGCTTAGCTAATACTTGTAAGATGGAAAAAATAAATTGTTTGTTTGTCATAAGTTGAGACATTTGTTGGCTCGTAGGAGCAAATTTACGGTGGCTCTTCGTCAATTTTTCGGGAATTTTCTGTTTTAGCCGTGGCAATTCGTGAATACTCTTCGTACATGCATAGTAATGACACTGTCCCGCCGAAATGGCAAAATATCGCTTAACTTATTTCCACGTTATATCGCCAAATGGCACAAAATATACAACTTAATTGGATAAAAATATCCTATAGTACAAAACAAAAGTAGTCTTTTAGAGATAAAGCGCAAGATTGTAAGGATTGAAGTGGATTACAGTTTAGCTTGATATCAAAGTTGCCTTTGTTTGCAGGAGAGGCAGTGTCAATCGTGACATTTTTCTGAAATCAAAATGCGTGCGTTATAAGGCTCAGTCTATTTTGAGCCGCTTTACTTCGTTGCATTTGTTAAGCTAATGTTTGTAAGATGGAGTAATAAATTGTTTGTTTGTCATCACTTCTGAGACATTTGTTGGCTCCTAGGGGAAAAATTACGGAGCCTGTTCGCACAAAATATGCAACTTCGTTGGATAAAAAGATCATGTAGTACAAAACAAAAGTAGTAGTTTAGAGATAAAGCGCAGGATTGCAAGGATTGAAGTGGATTACAGTTTAGCTTGAGACCAAAGTTGCCTTTGTTTGCTGGAGAGGCAGTGTCAATCGTTGCATTTATCTGAAATCAAAATGCGTACGTTATAACGGCTCAGTCTATTTTTAGCCGCTTTTTTTCGTTCCTTTTGCTTAGTTAATGTTTGTAAGATGGAAAAATAAATTGTTTGTTTGTCATAGCTTATGAGACATTTGTTGGTTCGTAGGAGGAAAATATTGAGCCTCGTCGTCAAAATTTCGGGTATTTTCTGTTTTAGCCGTCGCACTTCGTGAATACTCTTCGTAAATGCATACTGATTTTTGTATTACAAATAGTAAATACAATGTGTTGCAATACAATGAAAAAAAGAAAGCAAGAGTATAATAATTACGATACATATGCAAAAAGAGAAGAAAAATAATATATTAATTAATAAAAAAGTACAATATAGCTTAAAAGAATATATGTCAACTCACTGACGTCAGTCCCGGCCAAAATTGGTCTTAGAAGACCCATAAGACTCAAGTGCTTTAAAAAATTGCAGCTTTCTCAATCGCACGAACATTTTCAGTTGCGTGCATTGACTAGAAAGTCACTCAAATTCAGACACCCAATAAACATAAAAAAGTCAGCGATTTTCGCAGAATATCAGCGTTTCAATTTGGAGAAGAACAAAAATGACCGTTTTTTACGTCATAGAAGAAGAACAAAAATTACCTTTTGCCTCCAGTTTTTTCTAAATCATCGTTGCAAACCCAAAAGTTAACATTCACAGCAAAAGTCAGGCCTAGTCCTACCTTAGAAATGATTTTTTATGCTCTTATTCGTTGTCCGGCCAAGCTACGTCCTCTCGTTCTAGTGCATCCTTGTCTTGCCTCGATTTTCAACATCACGACCGCACTGCATGCTGGGAAATAGCGATAATTTTTGACAGGGTTCGTTCCTTTCCCCACATATTTCATATTTATACTAAGTCCATAGCCACTTCGACCTACCACCGAAATTTGGCGCTTGTTGTGTTCTTCACTGGTCGCAAATCCCAAAATATGCCGTGGTAGGTCATGAAATTCATCAGAAGTGGAGTCCTAAGGCTACTTCGTTTCGGAGCGGCCATTTTTTCAGTTCTACGAACAACAAGCCAAGTTCGCAAACGAAGTACATCACCTTACTCGCTTCTTTGAGAAAGTGGACTCTTAGCTACTTTCACGCTTAATGATGCTCATCAGGCAGCTACTAGCGATAAAAAAAATGGCTGTAAACTTACCAAAAATCGCATACAAACCATATTTGAGCCGCTATTATAGCTCAACGAAGCAAAAACACGTCACAATGACTTTCTAGAAAACTCGAGCCTTCAATTGTTTAGAACAGCAACACTTTCCATGGTAACCCCAAATATGGAGTCACGAAATCCTATGGATCGGTTATATGCAGAAAATCACTCAAAAACGTAAAAAGTCACTGACGACAATAACTTAAGAGAGTTGCACTAGCATTCATTTAGCCCATGTCTTTTTAATTGCTCTAATCGGTTAGATTTAAAAGCTATGGTGCGTAAAATATCAATTTTGTTATCAAGGCGCAAAAGAAAACTGTCGAAGTCTAGGATGCCGCCGCGTACGCTTGTTGCAAAATTATGATATTTGGCGACAATAAAACAGTAGTTAAGAACTTTCCAATTGTTTGACTCTTTGTGCCAACCGTATAAAATAGTATTTTCAGATAAAGTCAGTTTTTCATTAAATTTTTCTCGCCACCAGTTAGAAAAAAGTCCAAAACGACGAGGATACACTGCAAGTAATTAACATGTGTCTTAGAGATTGATTTTCAAGGTTACATAAAGGACAGACTTGCCAGACTTAGAAATCGCACTGTTTTGCCGATTTGGCGATGATTCGAGGCCAGTACGACGATTTTGAGATCTGATGTGCCCAAAAGTGAGATTTTGCCAAAACTTGCTCCGCACGGAACCAAACGTGCGTTTTGTGCACTTTTCATAGAAATGCACTGTTTTCGCTTTTTGGCGATGATTTGAGGTCAGTACGACGATTTTGAGATCTGGTGTGCTCAAAAGTGAGATTTTGCTAAAACTTGCTCCGCACGGCCCCAAACGTGCGTTTTGTGCACTTTTCATATAAATCGCACAATATCTGTCTCCATTTAGAATTTAGGTTTCAAAATATGGTTCCATCCAAGAACCAGGACCGCCATTTTAGAATTTTTCTCAAAGAAAACAATTATAAAAAATGGACAATTTATCCAAATCATCTGAAACTTGGTACAGAACATCCTAATAATCTGTTAATGTAGCACATCAAAGCACAAGTCCATATCTTTTTCCATTCAGCATTTAAGTTTCAAAAAATATGTTTTTCCTAGCCATTTTCATTGATGTCATAATGATGTCACAATGAGACATCGACACTGTCAATCTACTAACCTTATGATTTTGTACTATCTGCTAAATTTGAAGTCTAAAGCGATAATACTTTAGGAGTTATGATGGAGCGGTGAGTACACGCTCTTTTGTGCTCCGCATTTTTACTCTATTTAGACCTTTTTAAGACTATGCACGACCAAACCAACTATCAGAACTATGACATAAGGTCCTAGTGCTACTCTAGGAAACTGTTTTACCAACCGAAAGTGTTTGCTTTTGCATAGTCGGCAGTGTATCTTTAGATATTTAACCCTTCCCTCAAGAAATCACTTTATGGCTTTTAGAGACAAAGCACGAGGATTTATCTATACTTTTATGATAGATGTAGTTGATACACCAGGAAAGGAACACTTTGGTGTAAGTTTTGCGTGAATTCATCATTGTGCTTAGGAGTAATTAATAACTGAATAATTAATTAGCTGCAAATTTCAACCGTTAATAACATCGTCAGATCTTGTTGTGTTTATGGTAGTGTTTATATCAATCGAGTTAGATCCCAAAGTGATCTAACCGTGTTGCTAAAGTCAAGGAAACAGCTTCTAAAACATGCGAGTTATTAACAGTTGAATTTTGTCCAACATGGCGGATCCAAAAGTGCGTCAAACATGCAAACGAGGCTAAACTTTGAACGTTAATATCTCTGACGGGATTTTATCACACTTCCTCAAATTCGCAGGATATATACAACGTCTTTAATACTATTTGCCAATACACTCGGCGTTATTATCGGCTCAACGGTTTGTTTCTAGCCTTGTTTACAAGTTTTTCAAACATGGAAACGAGGCTACAATTTGATCGTTAATATCTCTGAGGGGATTACATCAAACAAATTCAAATTTGCAGGATATATAGCATGACTTTTATACTATCTGCGAATATACTAGGTTTTAATATCGGCTCAATCTTATGCTTCTAGTTCAAAACCTCGAACACATGCGAAAACACCTCAACAGAAGCTAATATAATATAATATAATATAATATAATATAATATAATATAATATAATATAATATAATATAATATAATATAATATAATATAATATAATATATTATCATGCCTATAAATGGTGACCAAGCAGCGAAGGATGTCTTGAAGGTAAAAAGACAAAGAGTACCGTACAACAAGGACAAAGACATTAACTGGAACACGTTTCGCTCCGATTATCGCCACTGTGCAGTTCTTTACCAAGCAGTGGATGCTTTGGGCCTTGAAATGCTACAAAGGGGCGCCAAACGGGCCTTGGGGTGCATGTCCTGGATCTCTCAGCAACGACAGATTGATGACCTAGCATCGAAGGTGCTTCAAAGGTGCGCCAAACGGGCCTTGGGGTGCATGTCGATGATCTCTCAGCAATGTGAGATTGATGACCAAGCCTCAAGAGCCCTTGACACTGAGACATTATATGGAATGTACAAGTTAACGCTAGACTGTGCGCCAGAAACGTTTCACTTAAACGAAGATCAAACAGTTGGCGATGCAGATAAGGACATTGAGAGAGACGAGGAAGAGAAGAAGTCCAGGAAAAGAAAAGCCAACCAACAGACAGTGAGAGCGACTACGAACCTGTAAAGAAGGCAAAGGAGAAAACAGCAAGTGCCCTTACAACAGACAGCGAGAGCGATTCCCAAGCGCCCGTAAAGAAAGGGAAAAAGAAAACAGCAAGTCCCCTGAAGAGCGATGACGAAGCGCCCGTAAAGAAAACGAAAAAGAAAGCAGCAAGCCCCCTGAAGAGCGACAGCGAGCAGAAACGGGCCTTGGAGTGCATGTCGATGATCTCTCAGCAATGAGAGATTGATGACCAAGCCTCAAGAGCACTTGACACTGGGACATTATATGGAATGCACAAGTTAACGCTACACTGTTCGCCAGAAACGTTTCACTTAAACGAAGATCAAACAGGTGGCGATGCAGATAAGGACATTGAGAAAGACGAGGAAGAGAAGAAGTCCAGCAAAAGAAAAGCGATACCAACAGACAGTGAGAGCGACTACGAACCTGTAAAGAAGGCAAAAGAGAAATCAG
This sequence comes from Cladopsammia gracilis, assembly GCA_022457155.1. Lineage (NCBI taxonomy): Eukaryota > Metazoa > Cnidaria > Anthozoa > Scleractinia > Dendrophylliidae > Cladopsammia > Cladopsammia gracilis. Next base: position 162,062 of record JAJGOT010000879.1, read on the forward strand.
CAAGTGCCCTTACAACAGACAGCGAGAGCGATTTCTAAGCGCCCGTAAAGAAAACGAAAAAGAAAACAGCAAGTCCCCTGAAGAGCAATGACGAACCGCCCGTAAAGAAAAAGAAAGCAGCAAGTCCCCTGAAGAGCGACAGCGAGCAGAAGAAAAGAAGCCATCATAAGGAGAGGATGTGTAGGATAACAGGCTGCTTCTTTTACGGCTACAACCTTCAACGTGATATACAAATGCTCGTCAGGAAGGGCGGCATAGAAGAGGAAGACATTCCCCGTTTGACGTCGATGATTTGAGGCCAGTACGACGAGTTTGAGATCTGGTGTGCTCTAAAGTGAGATTTTGCCAAAACTTGCTCCGCACGGCTCCAAACGTGCGTTTGGTACACTTTTCATACAAATGCACCGTTTTCGCTTTTTGGCGATGATTTGAGTCCAGCAGGATGATTTTGAGATCTGGTGTGCTAAAAAGTGAGATTTCGCCAAAACTTGCTCCGCACGGCCCGAAACGTACGTTTTGTGCATTTTTCATAGAAATGCACTGTTTTCGCTTTTTGGCGATGATTTGAGGTCAGTACGACGATTTTGAGATCTGGTGAGATCAAAAGTGAGATTTTGCCAAAACTTGCTCCGCACGGCCCCAAACGTACGTTTTGCGCATTTTTCATATAAATGCACTATTTTCGCTTTTTGGCGATGATTTGAGGTCAGTAGGACGATTTTGAGATCTGGTGTGCTCAAAAGTGAGATTTTGCCAAAACTTGCTCCGCACGGCCCGAAACGTACGTTTTGTGCATTTTTCATAGGAACGCAATGTTTTCGCTTTTTGGCGATGATTTGAGGCCGGTAACACGATTTTGAGATCCGGTGTGTTCAAAAGTGAGATTTTCCCAAAACGTGCTCCGCACGGCCCGAAACGTACGTTTTGTGCATTTTTCATAGAAATGCACTTTTTTCGGTTTTTGGCGATGATTTGAGGTCAGTAGGACGATTTTGAGATCTCGTGAGATCAAAAGTGAGATTTTGCCAAAACTTGCTCCGCACGGCCCGAAACGTACGTTTTGTGCATGTTTCATAGAAATGCACTGTTTTCGCTTTTTGGCGATGTTTTGAGGTCAGTAGGACCATTTTCAGATCATGTGCGATCAAAAGTAAGATTTTGCCAAAACTTGCTCCGCACGGCCCGAAACGTACGTTTTGTGCATTTTTCATAGAATCGCACTGTTTTCGCTTTTTGGCGATGCTTTGAGGCTGGTACCACGATTTTGAGATCCGGTGTGTTCAAAATTGAGATTTTCCCAAAACGTGCTCCGCACGGCCCGAAACGTACGTTTTGTGCATTTTTCATAGACATGCACTTTTTTCGGTTTTTGGCGATGATTTGAGGTCAGTAGGACGATTTTTAGATGTCGTGAGATCAAAAGTGAGATTTTGCCGAAACTTGCTCCGCACGGCCTAATACGTACGTTTTGTGCATTTTTCATAGAAATGCACTGTTTTCGCTTTTTGGCGATGATTTCAGGTCAGTACCATGATTTTGAGATCTGGTGTGTTCAAGAGTGAGATTTTGCCAAAACGTGCTCCGCACGGCCCAAAACGTGCGTTTTGTGCACTTTTCATTAAATGCACTTTTTTCGCTTTTTGGATGTGATTTGAGTCCAACAGGATGATTTTGAGATCTGGTGTGCTAAAAAGTGAGATTTTGCCAAAACTTGCTCCGCACGGCCCGAAACGTACGTTTTGTGCATTTTTCATAGACATGCACTTTTTTCGCTTTTTGACGATGATTTGAGGTCAGTACGACGATTTTGAGATCTGTTGTGCTCAAAAGTGAGATTTTGCCAAAACTTGCTCCGCACGGCCCAAAACGTGCGTTTTGTGCATTTTTCATAGAAATTCACTTTTTTCGCTTTTTGGCGATGATTTGTGTCCAGCAGGATGATTTTGAGATCTGGTGTGCTAAAAAGTGAGATTTTGCCAAAACTTGCTCCGCACAGCCCGAAACGTACGTTTTGTGCATTTTTTCATAGAAATGCACTGTTTTCGCTTTTTGGCGATGATTTGAGGTCAGTACCACGATTTTGAGATCTGGTGTGTTCAAAAGTGAGATTTTGCCAAAACGTGCGTTTTTTGCACTTTTCATAGAAATGCCCTTTTTTTCGCTTTTTGGCGATGATTTGAGTCCGACAGGATGATTTTGAGATCTGGTTTGCTAAAAAGTGAGATTTTGCCAAAACTTGCTCCGCACAGCCCGAAACGTACGTTTTGTGCATTTTTCATAGAAATGCACTGTTTTCGCTTTTTGGCGATGATTTGAGGTCAGTAGGACGATTTTGAGATCTGGTGAGATCAAAAGTCAGATTTTGCCAAAACTTGCTCCGCACGGCCCCAAACGTACGTTTTGTGCATTTTTCATAGAAATGCACTGTTTTCGCTTTTTGGCGATGATTTGAGGCCAGTACCACGATTTTGTGATCCGGTGTGTTCAAAAGTGAGATTTTGGCAAAACTTGCTCCGCACGGCCCCAAAACGTACGTTTTGTGCATTTTTCATAGAAATGCACTGTTTTTGGTTTCTAGTGATGATTTGAGGTCAGTACGACGATTTTGAGATAAGAAAAGTGGCGTTATGGCACCTAGAAAAATGGTTATAGACAATATTGAATGTTTACAAAATCAATTGGACCTTGTCGACGTTTGGAGATTTAAAAATCCACAATCTAGAAGTTACACTTGGAGCCAAAATCTCCACCGATTTTCTGTCGTTTAGATTACTGGCTTGATATCAAACAACTTACAGGATTTTGTAAAGACAACAGGAAGCGAGAATTTATCAGACAAAAGGTGTATCTGGGATTGGATTAAGTATAATATTCGGAACCATGCTATTTTGTTCTCGAAAAAGAAAGCCAAAGAACGATCTGCAATGGAAGAAAACTTACAACAAGTATACGAGGAAGCAACTAAAAAATTCGAACAGGACCCTTCCGACTCTAACCTAAATACTCTAAATGAAGCAAAAGAAACTCTAGAAAGTTATTAGGAGGAAAAAACAAGGGGTGTAATTATTCGCGCAAGGGCACGATGGCACGAGCATGGCGAGAGAAGTACAAAATATTTTCTAAATTTAGAGAAGCGTAATCACGTCAAAAAACATATAAGAAAACTATTAATAAGTGGTGCCATTACATCTTATCCTTTTGGGATACTGAACGACCAAAAACTTTTTTACCATAGCTTGTACCAATCAAACGTAACAGATGAGGATAGAGAAAATGCAAACGAATTTTTAAATAATTTGAATATACCAAGATTATCAGAAGAACAAAAACAATCTTGTGAAAAAGAAATATTTGTTGAAGAAATTACAGCCATTCTTAACAGTTTTGAGAGTAACAAATCTCCTGGTAATGATGGAATACCAATAGAAGTTTACAAAAGTTTCTGGGAATTAATTTGTGATCCATTCATGGAAAGTGTGAGGGAGTGTTTCAACCACGGCGAAATGTCTAGCTCTCAAAGAAAAGCAATTATAACTCTTATAGAAAAGCAACATAAAGATCGAACTCTCATTGAAAATTGGAGGCCAATCTCTCTTATTAATGTGGATGCAAAAATAATTTCAAAAGTGATTGCTTTAAGATTAAAGAAAGTTTTACCGAATATCATACATCATAGCTGAAGATCGCTGTATTGGTGAGACTATTCGATCAATTTTCGATATAATGGAATTTACAGACAGTAAGAATATTCCAGGTATCTTGATTTTCTTTGACTTTAAAAAAGCTTTCGACTCTTAGAATGGCATTATCGTTTCAGTTGCCTTGAGGCCTTTAATTTTGGCCCCAATTTTATAAATTGGGTCAAAATGTTTTATACAAATATTCAAAGCTGTGTAATAAATGATGGAATGACATCAGACTATTTTACTTTAGAAGGTGGTGTGAGGCAGGGTGATCGATCCCTTGTTCTCCTACCTCTTTATCTTAGCTGTTGAAAGCTTGGCAATCTCCATTCGTCAAAATGTTGATATCAAAGGAATTAAAATAGGAAATTATGGAGCCAAGCTATTGCAATACGCAGACGATACCACAGCAACCCTGTCTGATGAAAATTCTACAAAAACGCTATTTAAAGAACTAGAAGTATTTAAGAACTTCAGTGGGTTGGAGATAAATAGTTCTAAAACAGAAGGAATGTGGATTGGTTCGCTTAAAAGAAAAGACGAAAATCCGTTTGGTATTAAATGGCCAAGTGAACCCATTAAAGCTTCAGGAACCTTTTTTACATATGACCTATCATTGTTTTACGAAAAAAACTTTCAAGAGAAGGTTGACAGCATAAAGCAGCTGACAAATATATGGTCATCTAGAGGACTGTCCATTTATGGTAAAGTAACTATAATCAAATCATTACTTATTCCAAAACTAGTTTTTACATCTTCGGTTCTTTCACCTCCAAGTAAAATCATCAAACAAGTAAATAGTTTGATTTTCTCCTTTTTATGGAATGGAAAGGATAAAGTAACAAGGCTCTCTTCAATAAACAGTTATGAAGACGGTGGCATTAAAATGACAGATATTGAAAGCTTTGTCAAAGCTGTACGATTAGCTTGGCTAAAACGACGAAAGTACGTGGTAATTCTACTTGTTACATGTCCTACGTAATGTTGGTGGTCTTTTGCTTTTTAAATGTAATTATGCAATGGACGGCCTTTCAATTAACTCAGTTTTCTACAGAGAACTTTCAGAATGTTGGTTAGAATTTCGAAATCTCTTTTTAGCTAACAAAGAACGGCTCTGTATAATTTGGAGTAACAAAGATATAAGAATAGATGGTAAACCAGTTTTTTAAAAATGTTATTATGACTCGGGGATAAGTATCATTAAAGATCTCTTGTTCAATCTCGACAATATAGAATCCTTTAATGTAATTAATAACATAGCTGAGAAAGCTAATTTTCTTGCATGGACAGGTCTTAGGCGCGCAATTCCTTCTTCTTTGAAAATAATAGAGTACACTACCTTTACAGATAATACTTATTTTTATAAAGGGAAATGAGATTTTTGACATAGTGGAAAAGAAAACGAAAGACTCTTATTCTTTAATAATATCAAATAAAGCACAATTACCTAGTAATGCAAAGAATTTAAAACATGATTTTGGCTTATCTGACGAAGGGTTAAAAATTGCTTACAACCTTCCCCACTTAACAGCACAGGAGCCTTACGTTAATCCTTTCAATATAAAGTTTTAAATTCAATACTTTACATCAATGCAAAACTTTTTAAAATTGGATATCTCCAGCATGACAAATGTACTTTCTGCAAGACTGAACAGGAAATATTATGTCACTTTCTCTTTTACTGTCGACATTCACAAATGTTGTGGAAAAATGTTGAACAGTATTATTTAACAATAACAAAGGAATTTCACGGGTTGCGTTTACGAAAGGGTTATAATTGGAATAACGATGTCAAAATGTCCCTTGTTAAATTATCTGATATTAATTGGTAAATTGTATTTATGGGATTGCAGAAAGAAACAGGTACTTCCAAACATCGAATGTTTCAAATTTAAAGTAAGAATTAAATACCAAGTTAAAAAATATATTTCCACTAAGAATAATAAACTAGAAACCTTTTATGAGAAATGGCCAAAAGACATTTCCCCCCTTTATTAAGTTCGTGTGTAAGCTTTTGTGTGTATGTTCGTGTGTGTTCTTGTTTTATCTTAGGGTGTACTGTAAATAACTGTCAATTCCTCTCTTATCAACATAATTAAGCATTAATACAAGCCTCATTCAGCAATTGCGCGGCTGTTTTTTGGCTGTAATGTATATAATCTGTGAAATCTTGACAATTGTAAGTATGTCTGTTATGGCGGTTGTTTAAATTTTTTTCTTTTTAAGTAGTTCTTTGTAATTAAAGTAAAAAAGAAAAATAATAATAATAATAATAACTGTTTTTTTTGGCGATGATTTGAGACCAGTACGACGATTTTTAGATCTGGTGTGCTCAAAAGTGAGATTTTGCCAAAACTTGCTCCGCACGGCTCCAAACGTGCGTTTTGTGCACTTTTCATAGAAATGCCACTGTTTGCCAGATTTGGTGGTGATTTGAGGCCAGAACGACGATTTTCAGATCTGGTGTGCTCAAAAGTGACATTTAGCCAAAACTTGCTCCGCACGCAACAAACGTGGGATTTGTGCACTTTTCATGGAAATGCCACTGTTTTCGCTTGGTGACGATTTGAGGTCATTACGACGATTTCGAGATCTGATGACCTCAAAAGTGATATTTTGCCAATATAGGCTTAGCACGGCCCCAAACGTGCGTTTTGTGCACTTTTCATAGAAATGGCACTGTTTTCACTTTTTGGCAGTGATTTGAGGCCAATACGACGATTTTGAGATCTGGTGTGCCCAAAAGTGAGATGTTGCCAAAACGTGTTCCGCACGGACCCAAACATGCGATTCGCGCGCTTTTCATATAGCAATCGCACTGTTTTCACTTCTTGGCGATGATATCAGGCCAATACGACGATTTTGAGATCTGGTGTGCTCAAAAATGAGATTTAGCCAAAACTTGCTCCGCACGGAACCAAACGTTGGATTTGTGCACTTTTCATGAAAATGCCAGTGTTTTCTCTTGGCGATGATTCGAGGCCAGTACGACGATTTCGAGGTCTGATGAGCTCAAAAGTGAGATTTTGCCAAAACATGCTCCTCACGGCCCCAAACGTGCGTTTTGTGCACTTTTCATAGAAATGGCACTGTTGTCACTTTTTGGCGATGATTTGAGGCCAATACGACGATTTTCAGATCTGGTGTCAGGAAAAGTGAGATTCTGTCATAATTTGCTCCACACGCAGTTTTCATGGAAATCGCGATGTTTCCCCGATTTAGCGTAGATTTGAGAGCAGTACGACGATTTTTAGATGTGGTGTGCGGAAAACTGAGATTTTAAAATATACAACTTCGTTGAATAAAAAGATTCTATAGTTCAAAACAAAAGTAGTAGTTTGAAGATAAAGCGCAGGATTGAAAGGATTGAAGTGGATTACCGTTTATCTTGAAATCAAAGTTGCCTTTGTTTGCTGGAGTGTCAATCATGACATTTGTCTGAAATCAAATGCGTCAGTTATAACGGCACCGTCTATTCTTAGCTGCTTTATTTCGTTGCATTCCCTTAGTTAATGTTTGTAAGATGCAAAAATTAATTGTTCGTTTGTCATAACTTATGAGACATTTGTTGGCTCCGAGGAGAAAAATTACGGAGCCTCTTCGTCAATATTTCGGGCATTTTCCGTTTTAGCCGTCGTACTTTTTGAATACTCTTCGTAAATGACACACACCGCCGACATGACAAACTGTCGCTTAGCTTATTTCCATGTTACATCGCCAAAGGGCACTAAAAGTAGTACTTTGGAGACAAAGCGCAGGATTGCAAGGATTGAAGTGGATTAAGATTTAGCTTGATATAAAAGTTGAATTAGTTTGCTGGAGAGGCAGTGTCAATCGTGACATTTATCTGAAATCAAAATGCCTTTGTAATAACGGCTCTGTCTATTTGAGCTGCTTTACTTCGTTGCATTTGCTTTGCTAATACTTGTAAGATGGAAAAAATAAACTGTTTGTTTGTCATAAGTTGAGAAATTTGTTGGCTCCTAGGAGCAAATTTACGGAGGCTCTTCGTCAATTGTTCGGGAATTTTCTGTTTTAGCCGTGGCACTTCGTGAATACTCTTTGTAAATGCTTAGTAATGACACTGTTTCGCCGAAATGACAAAATGTCGCTTAGCTTATTTCCAGGTTATATCGCCAAATGGCACAAAATATACAACTTAATTGGATGAAAAGATCCTATAGTACAAAACAAAAGTAGTCTTTTAGAGATAAAGCGCAGGATTGTAAGGATTGAAGTGGATTACAGTTTAGCTTGATATCAAAGTTGCCTTTGTTTGCAGGAGAGGCATTGTCAATCGTGACATTTGTCTGAAATCAAAATGTGTGCGTTATACCGGCTCAGTCTATTTTGAGCCTCTTTACTTAGTTGCATTTGCATAGCTGTTTGTAAGATGGAAAAATAAATTGTTTGTTTGTCATAACTTCTGAGACATTTGTTGTCTCCTAGGAGAAAAATAACGGAGTCTCATCGTCAATATTTCGGGCCTGTTCGGTTTTAGCCGTCGCGCTTCATGAATACTCTTGGTAAATGCATTGTAATGACACTGTCCCGCCGAAATGGAAAAATGTCGCCTAACTTATTTCTACGTTATATCGCCAAATGGCACAAAATATACACCTCGGTTGGATAAAAAGATCCTATAGTACAAAACAAAAGTAGTAGTTTAGAGATAAAGCGCAGGATTGCAGGAATTGAAGTGGATTACAGTTTAGGGGTCTTTCTGCATGTACCGGTACCCATTACTCATTGTCATTACTCATTGTCTTCTATTATTTGTGAGGTATTGTATTTTTGGTCTTGTTTTGCATTTGTGTTATTGTCGTTCTTTGTTTCTTTTGTTTTACGTAATATGTGACCGGTACATGCTGAATCTACCCAGTTTAGCTTGAAATCAAAGTTGCCTTTGTTTGCAGGAGAGGCATTGTCAATCGTGACATTTATCTGAAATCAGAATGTGTGCGTTATAACGGCTCAGTCTATTTTGAGCCGCTTTGCTTAGTTGCATTTGCATAGCTAATGTTTGTAAGATGGAAAAATAAATTGTTTGTTTGTCATCCCTTCTGAGACATTTGTTTGCTGCCAGGAGAAAAATTACGGAGTCTCTTCGTCAATATTTTGGGCCTTTTGGAATTTAGCCGTCGCACTTCATGAATACTCTTTGTCAATAAATAGTAATGACGCTGTCCCGCCGAAATGGAAAAATGTTGCTTAACTTATTTCCACGTTATATCGCCAAATGCAACAAAATATACAACTCGGTTGGATAAAAAGATCCTATAGTACAAAACAAAAGTAGTAGTTTAGAGATAAAGCGCAGGATTGCAAGGATTGAAGTGGATTACAGTTTAGTGGTCTTTTTGCATGAACCGGTACCCATTAACCACTCATTGTCTTCTATTATTTGTGAGGTATTGTATTTTTGGTCTTGCTTTGCATTTGTATTATTGTCGTTCTTTGTTCCTTTTGTTTTACGTAATATGTGACCGGTACATGCTTAATCTACCCAGTTTAGCTTGAAATCAAAGTTGCCTTTGTTTGCAGGAGAGGCAGTGTCAATCGTGACATTTTTCTGAAATCAAAATGCGTGCGTTATAAGGCTCAGTCTATTTTGAGCCGCTTTACTTCGTTGCATTTGTTAAGCTAATGTTTTTAAGATGAAGTAATAAATTGTTTGTTTGTCATCACTTCTGAGACATTTGTTGGCTCCTACGGGAAAAATTACGGAGCCTGTTCGTCAAGATTTGGGGCATTTTCGGTTTTAGACGTCGAACTTCGTGAATACTCGTCGTAAATGCATACATATGACACTGTTTCGCAGAAATGACAAAATGTCGCTTATCTTATTTCCACGTTAAATCGCGAAATGGCACAAAATATACAACTTAGTTGGATAAAAAGATCCTATAGTACAAAAGAAAAAGTAGTAGTTTAGAGATAAAGCGCAGCATTGCATGGATTGAAGTGGATTACAGTTTAGCTTGATATCAAAGTTGCCTTTGTATGTTGGAGAGGTAGTGTCAATCTTGACATTTATCTGAAATAAAAATGCGTGCGTTATAACGACTCAAACTATTTTTAGCTGCTTTACTTCGTTTCATTTGCTTAATCAATGTTTGTAACATAGAAAGCTAAAAGATTTGCTTGTCATAACTTATGAGTCATTTGTTGGCTCCTAGGTAGAAAAATTACGGAGCCTCTTCGTCAATATTTCGGGCATTTTCGGTTTTAGCCGTCGCACTTCGTGAATACTCTTCGTAAATGCATACTGATGAGACTGTCCCACCGAAATGGCAAAATGTCGCTAAGCTTATTTCCGCGTTATATCGCCAAATGGCACAAAATATACAACTAAGTTGGATAAAAAGATCCTATCGTACAAACCAAAAGTAGTAGTTTGGAGATAAAGCGCAGAATTGCAAGGATTGAAGTGGATTACAGTTTAGCTTTATATCAAGGCTGCCTTTGTTTACTGGAGAGGCAGTGTCAATCATGACATTTGTCTGAAATCAAAATGCGTGCGTTATAACGGCACCGGCTATTCTTAGCTGCTTTACTTCGTTGCATTTTGCTTAGAGATGTTTGTAAGATGCAAAAATTAATTGTTCGTTTTTCATAACTTATGAGACATTTGTTGCCTCCGAGGAGAAAAATTACGGAGCCTCTTCGTCAATATTTCGGGCGTTTTCCGTTTTAGCCTTCGTTCTTCTTGAATACTCTTCGTAAATGCATACTATTGACACTGTTCCACCGAAATGACAAAATGTCGCTTAGCTTTTTTTCCATGTTATATCGCCAAAGGGCACAAAATATACAACTTGGTTGGATAAACATATCCTACAGTACAAAATAAAGTAGTACTTTGGAGACAAAGCGCAGGATTGCAAGGATTGAAGTGGATTAAGATTTAGCTTGATATAAAAGTTGAATTAGTTTGCTGGAGAGGCAGTGTCAATCGTGACATTTATCTGAAATCAAAATGCCTTTGTAATAACGGCTCTAGTAGGTGGTAAAAGAGACTTCTGAGACACCCTCAAATTCCCCTGAATTTCACACAAATATTTCCTGCAGATTTGAACAAATAACAAATTATTTTTCATCAGTTCAAATCAATAGATACCACGCAATTCTGATGAGTTTGAGCAGATTTGACAAATTGCGGAGTTGTGTGAAAACTGACAGAAATTGTTGAATTTTTGAGATTTGTTGGGTCTGAAATATTTGTGTGAAATTCAGGGGAATTTGAGGGTGTCTCAGAAGTCTCTTTTACCACCTACTAACGCCCAAATGACCACAAGACAAAATCTTGAAATTGGCTAATTTCAAGATTTCTCCGCTGAATTTTCACACGAAAAAATCAATCATTTTCCAAAATCTCACGCTCATTTGGGGAGAATATTTCTTCCATACTCCAATGCCCCAACGCTAGATCAGTTTCATTTTCCAAAATTTCATGCTCATTTTGGGGGAATATTTCCCCCAGTCTCCAATGCCCCAACGCCAGCGTATCAATTCCATTTCCCAAAATCACTCTTTTGTCATCTTCCGCACTCAACGCAATTTTGGTCATGTTTTCCGTGAATAAATGGTGCCCTCTGCTGCGAAAAATAGTTTGCCTCCTGAGTTGCTTTTGTTTTGTCCTCAAACATTTCACAAAGTTTGCATGTCTCAAACTCTTCCTGATCATGCATTTTTTCACTCCTTTTGCCTTTTGTTCCTCCGTGGTTTTTGCCTTTTGTTCCTCCGTGGTTTCTGCATTCTTCTCCATCAGGAGAGAATACAGTTTCGGTCTCAGGGCGACAAATTCTGTCAAAATGGCACCCTCGCATTCATCTTTCATCAACCCAATCTTTTTCTTGTTCCCGGCACGATTGGCATTCCATTCAACACTGCTGGATGCTCTGGGGAAAAATCATTTGTGTCAAACCATTCTGCCACATCCCCCGCAATGTCAGCAAAGAAATCTTCCGTTTCAATCTCCAGCACCAAAGAATCTGTGTCGGTATACAGGAGAGAAACATTTTCCCACTTTTTCTTCACATATTCATAGTGAAAATCATACATCAAAAGTTTGGACAAATCCAAGATTGACATCCCAACAAAGATGGGTTTTGACATGACCACTCGCGTTTTCCTCATCTTGACTGCAATCAGAAACTCATCGAAAATTTTCACATCGGCGAAGTTGCATTTATTCACCAGCTTTTCTGCCCTTTCCGCATCTTTCACCAGTTCAATCGTGACTCGGTTTCTCAGGTTTTCCATGGTTTTCCCAAAGACTGAGTTGTTCATGAGTTTGAAGAAATCTTTTTCAAACTTCGTTTTTCCCTTGGATGTCAGGGCAGTGTTTTTATCAATATAACATTTCATGAAATTTGCTTCTTCAAATTTGATTCCTCGCCTGATCTTTTTCAACTTCATTCCGGCGGAAAGATAAAACGCCAGATTGCGACCGTGCAAAAACCATGCCTTCTTTGTCCCTCAGATTTTGCGTGAGTTTTTCAATCCCACC
>JAJGOT010000183.1:0-42500 GCA_022457155.1 Cladopsammia gracilis
TTGACAAGTAAATTTTTTTTGTATATTTGCATGTGTTAAGCTTTGTTTCTTAATTTTTGAATTATGGAATTCGAGTTTAAGCTTACAACCTTAAATAAAATCTGTATTTTATCCTTGTAAAAATTAACAAAAAGCTGTCGATAAATGCTTTGGTATACGTCACATGGTATTAATGTGAAAGCGAAATTTTAAAAAAAGGTGTAACATGACGGACTCGGATTAAAACACTATGACATTTTCATTACTAAGGTCAAAAGTTTTACCAACAAGAGCGTTTTGCCAGTTTATTTCGGCCGATTGTAACATAGCCATTAAAGCCGTGAAAAAATACTTAGACGAAGTTCAATAATTAATTCACGATTTCTATTTGAGCATGAGCTCGCAGAGAACGAGCTGTTTTGCTTCAGTAAGTGGAGTAGGCTACATGCTGTATTCCTTGATTTTGAAAAATAGCTTTCTTTTATTGATTACCCAGCAGAAATGTGTTTATTTGTTAACGAAAACACTTGCGCTGGAATAAGTTTCATATCCATTGTCTGATACTGTTGGGAAACTTTCCAACTACCAGGATATGTAAACAATATACATCAGGCGGAAAACATGCAGGCATATTTGTGCGCGATATGTTTCGTAAAGCGAAACGTTATCTAAAAGCGAAGCTCAAAAACACTTCCGCTAAAAGAGGTTTTCTATCCCTTGTTTACTTGGTAAATTTTACAACTACCAGGATTTAATTGGCGAACGATATAAATCGGAAAAAATATGCAGGGCGCAATATGTTTCGTTAAGCGAAACGTTATCCGAAAGCGGAACTCGAAAACAATTCCGGTAAAAAGAGGTTTATATCCCTTGTTTACTTGGGCAACTTTACAACTACCAGTATTTGCAAACAAACTCAAGAGATAGACATTCAGGAGTATATTTTGAAGCCAACAAATCCACTGACAAATAAGTTTAAGCACAGGATTTAGTCGTTTTCTCTTTTCCCATAACGTTTTAAGTCTTTTAAGGGATTCTCGGATCCTTTACGAAGTTAAATATTAAAGTGACAGAAAGTTTTAGGCGAAAGAAAATTATTGTTTGAATGCACGAGCTTATTTGGCCCTCTTTTGGTTTAGAAAAAACCGACATTTTTATCCTTCCGAGTTCCGAAAACAAAAGGTATAATTAATTTTTATCCGTTTTTATCCCATGTTAGGAAATTTGGGCTGTTGGAGGTGACATGTTAGTTTTTCACTACAATTAGATCCGAATGTCTCAAACCTCTCTTGAAATTGTGTTTGCCGAAGCCAAGAAAGTGTTACTAAACATCATATTGACTAGAAATAAACTTTATTTGCATTTACTTTCAAAACACATTTACATATGCGACTACAAAAATAGTTTCGTCTCCAAGGCCTCGTCAGTTGGTCGCCATATTTGTTTTGAATATGAAACGACTTCATGTAACAATGAATGAAAACTAATACTCGTTACCAGGTAACTAAAAGACCTCCCCGACAGAGGTTACTGAATTTCTTATCCATCAAATAGTTCACTGTTTTTTATCTACCTCTAATTTCATTGAAAATATATCAAAGGACTGGCGAGTTTTCCATAACCAATCTGTGTTTCTTGTCCGTTTTAGAGTTTGCCTTAGTCAAGAAAAGACCGTGCAAAAGTAATACTCGTATGCTGAACTCGAGCTTCGAAGATTGTTACGTCACGTGACGTGTTCTGACCAATTATGCGCGAGGGAAATATTTGATTGGGAAATAAGAAATGATATTCACTGAGTAGAAGATCAACGGACCAATTAGAGACCGCGATTTCTGATATCCGTGGGTTGTTATAATAAAACCGACATTTTCATAAATATTTTTGTGAATTAGACCGTACTTCCCATCGATGCTGATGTAATTTATAATGTTGATTATAATGTATAGGTAATTTCATTTTGATGGCTTTATAGTTTTAAAGTTTTTAGTATATTAATATTTTTATCCTTAGTCACGCTTTTATAGCATAGTCTTTTTATTTGGCTACACATGGGTTTATCCCAGATGTTACTTTTGTATCCGCTGATCCATTTTGTAGGATAAATAAAGATTATTCTGATTCTGATTCTGATTCTGATTCTGATTCTGATTATTATTATTATTATTATTATTATTATTATTATCATGTGTTCTCTATATAATTATGTGTTCTCCATGGGGGCCGGGTCCAAACCATGGACCTAGGGCACCCATGAGGCGCTGTGTGGAGGCCACACTACTTAGCATTGCAGAGAAAGGGTCTTGCGCAGGATGTTGGCTGTCCCAAGTAGTGCGGTTTTCTGAATTTCGCAGAGGTTGATGTTGCCAGGGATGCTAGTGACTATTTTTTCTATGCCTTTCTTGATCATCCCCAGTGCGCCTACTACCACAGGAATGGTTTGAGTTTTCGTCTGCCACATTCTTGCTATCTCAAGTTCTAGGTCTTTGTATTTGGATGTTTTCTCAGACACTTTGGTGGAGATGTTTTTGTCAGAGGGAATGGCTATTATTATTATTATTATTATTATTATTATTATTATTATTATTATTATTATTATTGTTTCTGGAGGTTATAGCAGTGCGGTTGTTAAACTGAGAGACTGAAAAGCCGTTTCGAAATACTCCGGAATTGATAAAAAAAAGTTTAGCCAAACTGAGCAGGCGTTTCCTTCTCTTTTAATTGTCGCTTCAAACAATAATAATAAAAGTTATGAAAGTTTGTTGTGTGAGCGTTTAAATTCCTCATTTATGTTGTCATATGGCATAAATGTCATCCCAAACAAATACGCGTTTTATCACAAATTGCGTTCATGAACTTCAATGTTCACGACTTCATTTTTTAAAATGTGTTATCCCAGGTTTACATGTGACTTCATTCATATGTTCACTATTGCAAATGTTTGCTATCGAAGGCTGCTCCCATTAAGCATCACGGAAGTCATGATCTCAAATACCTTTGAATTCTGAATTGTTTTCATCTTATATCGCGATCATTGTTACTACAATGATCACATCTTCTCTTAACTTCAGTTATGCAATTTTATTGACATAAATTCCCATTACGTGTGTTGTATATAGACTCCGACTTAAACTCCCAGTGTAGGCTGGCTTTACTTACTTAAAACTAGGGATTCATTGTTCACGAAGACTTCCCAAGTCATGACTTGTCAGTAGTGTTTCTCAATAATAGTTTGTTGTTATTTCAGCAATAGTCTTTTGTTAAGAAACAATACTAAGGAAGGCATCGTGAAGCCGGCCAGTTGAAAAAATAGTGACCTCTCAACTAGCCAATCAAATTATAAAATTCAATTTATCTCATCCGCGTGCGGAGGAGAATAATAACGAGGAAGAGAAAGATATAATGTTCATCATGTCTCGAGCGTGGGACAAAAGAAATCTAAGTCCCCGTCACTCACACGAATCATACCGTCCAGAAGGACGTCGGACACCTTATTGAGACTTATATAACGTAATGTTGACAGTGATCAACATCGAATCTCTCCTTGTAATATCAATGGCTTATCAATAAAAAATGTCATGAGAATCTAGGACATGATCATACAAGATGAATTCTCTTTATATGTAAATATCATTTCTCCCCATTATTTCTATGGGAAATTTATAGGGACAAGAAATAAGAATTTAAATTTTGATATTAGGGCTTAAAGGGTTTTTATTTTATTTTCTACAGTGTTATTACCATGCCTGAAGTAAGCAAACTGTTGTTACCAGTTAAAAATAGCCCCGACGTGAAAGCCCTACGGGCAGTGAGAGTGTTACGACCTCTTAAACTCATATCTGGCGTACCAAGTAAGTAGCGTAAAAAACTCGCAGCCCCGCGTGGTTTAGTAGATAGGTTACCTGTCAAAATTCTGTAAATACTGTAAACGCTCTCGTAATCCCCCGGGTGTTTATTTATTTGTCAGGCCTTCTGGAGGGGGAGGGGGCATATTTAAAACTCTCCAGGAATTTCTAGTTCAGCGATGCTCTCCAGCATACTGTCTTCTTCCGGGACGCCTTCAAAAGGATCGACATCTTCTAATGCGATTCTGACGCGAGCTAATTGGCTGTGTCTTCCGTGGTTTTGTGGGGGACTTAATAGAGAAGGGAGGCTTATTGAAAACTTAAAGCTCAGGAGGGAGGGCTTAATAGGGAGTGAGTTTAATAGAAAGAGAGATAGAGGGTGGGGGCGGGGGCGGGGACGGGGGCGGGGGCGGAATCCAGGTCTCCTTTATCCTGACCCGGATAAACGTTAGCAAAACCAATTGCTTTATCGGTTTATGCAGTGGAGTAAAACAGAAGCAGTAGTTTGGAGAAAAGTGCAGGATTATAAGGATGGAAGTGGATTTTGATTTCGTGACAGGCGGTCAAGAAATCAAAGTTTCCATTCTGGTGGAATTTTGAGTTTTTTAGTCATTATTTTGTGTTTTTAGTTCGTATTTTTTTGTCCATCACTTTTGGAGATTTTTTCTTTCGTATTTCAAGATAATAAGGCAAGGTCCTGGTCATGAAAACGCGATATTTCAGCCGGGACAGTTTCCCTTTAATAGAAGCGAACCAACGTAATCTCACTTCGACTGGTGTAGCGAACGAGCGCTGCGTTTTAAAAACCGTGGACTCAGGCGAGTCAAAAGACGCGACCAAGGGTGTGGGAGTCAGGGTGGAAGGCGAAGGAGGGGGGAGGGGGAGAGGAAGGAATTTTTTTTCCCCTCCCCGCCCCCTCTCCGCCCATTTCATTCTTCTCAGCCCCGACGTTGTGCAAAACCAAAATGTCAACCAAACACTAAATGCAGCACTCGCCATCAATAAAAAGACGCCTGCACTGCATCATCAGTGCTTCGACTGGGGAGGCCAGGAAATTTAACCGTTTGGTAGGGTAGGGTAGGGTAGGGTAGGGTAGGGTAGGGTAGGGTAGGGTAGGGTAGGGTAGGGTAGGGTAGGGTAGGGTAGGGTAGGGTAGGGTTTTTGGTAAGGGTTCTTTTGTCTCAACGAAACAGCTCATCTTACATAGAGCAGAGCCGTGTACTGAGTGAAAAGAACGTTAATCCTTTTATGCCAGACAACGCCTAAGTTTGAAACCAGGGTTTGAAACGATAATGTAAACCACGTTGTACTCTTTTTCAAAAACTATAATGACGGCAAAACCACAACGACAAACCAATGAAGAGTACCGGATCTTTTGTAGACCTGGATCAGTAAAAATCTTGAAATAGTATAATGTAAAAACGGCAAACTGATCCTTACGACAAGGAGAAGAGATTGAGACAGAAGTGAAATAAAAAACAAACAGTTAAATATATATTTATTCAACTGTTTTTTTTATTTCACTTCTGTCTTAATCTCTTCTTCTTGCCGTAAGGATCGGTTTGCCGTTTTTACAGTACATTGTTCTCTTTTATTTAAGTTGAGGTAAGTTTCTGTGCTAGGTTTAGAGGGTTGGCTCAATTTCTTTTTCTTTTCTTTTTTTTTTTAGGTCTACAAGTTGTGATGAAGTCCATAGTCCGAGCCATGGTGCCTCTCCTCCAAATAGCCCTTCTCGTTTTATTTTGCATTCTCATTTATGCAATTATAGGTTTAGAATTTCTTAAAAATAAATTCCATTACACGTGCTTCGACAATGTAACAAGTAAGTAGATTAACTTCTTTACTTTAGTTAAAGTACTTTTAACGCTGCACCAAAACGCCATTCAAGCCAGGTTAAACTTAAAGTGGTTAAAAGTGGGAATATTGTTGCAGAAACTCCGTTTCTTCTCATGCGCCCGAGAAGTAACGCAACGTCACGCAACGTTCCTCCTCAATGAGCGTTGCGTGATGACACAAATAACGGCTGCGTTGGCGATTACCAGAGAAGCAGCTATTTTTTTATTCTATCGCAAAACATTTTTTTTTGTTCCTGCGAGGCTATATTTGTTTTTATTTTTTTATATATTCATTCTTTTATTTCAATATTTAAGCAGGAACGCCCAGTTTAACATCGCTAGTTTAAATACAGTCCTGTGTAAAACTACTACTAATAAAATAACTTACGGATAAAAATATTTGCTTATAAAACATTTTTCCTTGCGGGGCTAACAAACGGGAATAGTCGTTTATTTTCCCTTATAGCTTGTGCAATATCCTGGACTGTTAGCAGTCCCTTTCTGAGTAGTTGAGCGGGCGAACATCACGAGCCGAGAGGAGACTGATAAAGAGGCGGGAAAAACCTCCTCTCCTCCGACTCCTCCAATTTCCCCTCTGCTCGTTCGTTCGCTCCAGTCTCACCGAGCTTGTTTGCCCGCTCGACTTACTAAAAAGAGACAGCTAGCAGTCTACCTTTGAGCCTGTCAACTCGTGTGAATATTCAAATGAAAAGCAGCACTTTCGCATGATACTATATCTTTTTCAATATTTTACCAATGAAATTTGTTTTTTTTCCTTGAATTTTGAGTTCTGGCTCTTGGGAATTCAAGAGTAACACAATATCCATCTGTCTTTCGCAGATGTAAAGGAAGAAACACCCAAGCCGTGTGACCAGAAACCATGGCCAGGAGTTCGGCAACTATTTCACGGGAGAACATGTGAGGCTGGTTTCGTTTGCAAACAATATTGGGATGGTCCGAACGATGGCATCACGACATTTGATAACATCGCGCTTTCTATGATAACCGTCTTTCAGTGTATAACAATGGAGGGATGGACTCAGATTATGTACTGGGTATGAGATACGACATTTATTTCTTTTGTAGTTTATTTTTAAATTCTGAGTAAAGGAACATTTTACCTTCACCCCAAAAGTGCATTATAATGTCTGTTGTCTTATTTACACACGTAAGCTGCGTATAAAAATATCGCTAAAGTGGAAATCCTCTTGGTTAAATTACCTCCTTATTACTAACCTAGAAATAAGGTTATTCACCCCTAATACGAATTCTTCGGTCTTAGGTCTTGGGTCTTGTGCCACCAAAACAGCTCAAATACAAAGTAATGAAAATGAAAAATGAAAACAAATGGAAGCACATTCGGCCACAATGTACATACAATTCGTGATATTTTAACCATTTGTACAAATTTCTTCTGAATGTGAATCATTAATATCACTTTCCTTTCAACATAGAGATTGGGTTTAACCTAGCATTGCCCCACCCACCCCTCCACCATCAGATTCTAACCTTGATTTGCCTGCCTTAGTCTATGGTTGAAACCGTAAATAATTATTGTTGACTAGTAATTTTGCGTGATGGAGGTTATTGTGCTGCACAAGATGGTCCTATCCACTAGTTGAAATAACTCCTCTAAACTATATATGTTAACACAATAAAGGAAAAAACTAGTTTGATTCAATTGCACCTATATTTCAACCACTTAAAGTGGTCTTCATCAGGGTGACTCATGACGGTTATCATGAGTCACCCTGATGAACTAGTTTTTTCCCTTATTGTGTTAACATATATAAATTCTTTTTTTGAGTAGAACGTATTTCGTAGAGCGCTCAACTCAGTCGATTGAGGAGCATCAACTATAACTTCACAGAAGTTCAGGTTTCACGAGTAATCATCGTTTTATTGCTGCAGAACTGTTTCATATGGTACAAGGACCACACTCATCAGGCAATTTTGACGACTGAACTCAAAATTCGTCAAAATTGCCCTCCCTCCCTCCTCGCGATTGAACGGTACTTTCGTGTGGTGTAGTTTATTGTGTTGCAAAAAGAGCCAAGCTCAAAAGAGCTTTCAACTTTTGAGTGTGTGGATAAAATCCTTATCCATAAATGAGAAGACCGTCTAAATAAGAAAGGCCATTTAGCTGCATATTCCCGTTGTTCTGGTCACTTCATTTAATTTACCTTCATGTCCTTTTTACTTTGTTTCACAGACGTTCGCTGCAATAGATGAAGACGGATATTTATATGCTTGTTACTATGTATCACTTATCGTGATAGGGTCTTTTTTTGTGCTCAACCTCGTTCTTGGAGTTTTAAGTGGGTAAGTTCTTTGCTTAATTCGTCCCATTGTGGACTAGCAGTAGTGTAAAAGTGGTGAAAGTGAATAGTTTAAGCGATAGTCTGTGTTGTAAATGTTAAATTAAAGTTGTAGAAAACATATAGAGGTTATTCAGTGAAAAGTTGTGTAATACGGCTGAGTATTTTTACGAGTCAGTTTATTTTTGTAATTTTTTCGAGCCTAAAATGGCCAGCCATATTACACAACTTTTCGCTGGATAAATTGTTTATTATACGACAGCTAATTTCTCATAAATGTAAGTTTTTGAAAGTGTTTTTCCTAGCGCGTGGTCAGAAGAGTGTAATAACGTGTCAAATGTGCACTCGTTTTGATGTGTATTTGCGTCCTAGAATGCCATGTCGAATAATAAGAGCTGATTATAATATATCAGCTCATTTATTTTATTATATATCAGCTCATATCCGGCGCATCCTCAAAGAATCACTGTTAAATATTTGCACTCGTTTTGGTGCGTTTTCGCACTCTAAAATTCAAAGTCGAATAATAATTTACTTTATATAATCGCTTTCTGATACAGAGGTATTGTTGCCTTTTTACCCACCTCGATTAATGTAATAAATTTCCCAATTTGGAATGGTCGTATTTCGTGGCACTAAGTTTTGGTAATTATGCATACTTTTTTGGGAAAAAAATTTCTTAACTGTCTGTATAGTTTCATCGTCTGGTAAAAAAATTCCGAGGGAAAAACAAAACGAATGTAGAATAAAAACAAAATATTTTCATGTTTTAAAATTGTTCAGAGGTGGACTGGTATAGACTTGATTCAAGCAACTCGGTCCAAGCTGTCGAAGAAAACAAGAGAATCTTTAAAGCGCTTTTTGACTTTCATGGCATTTATTGACGTTTAATTTTCGCGCGTACTAATTTTCATGACATCTTGTTTTCGCCGGCGTTTTGAAAACCACGAAAATGCGCAAATTGGACGCCGCGAAAATACTTTTTATTTCTCTGTTGTTGTTTTTTTTACAGTGAGTTCGCCAAGGAGCGAGAGCGTGTGGATACACGACGGAAGTTCTTCAAGGTACGGCGTCAACAGCAATTGGAGAGACAGGTGCACGCCTATGAATCTTGGATTGATAAAGCAGGTAAGACTTTATTCGAACAATACCCCATGATTTTTGCGAGATTTTAATTTGGCGGCAAGCTGGCTAGAATTTTAATTTGCCTGTGAATGCAGCCGCTGGAAAAGATGAGAGGCGGCTGTATTCGCAGGTTATATAGGCTATATAGCTAGAATTTTGCAAAAAAAGTGATCTCATCTCCCTGCCGTTTTTTTATGTCATAAAAGGGCCTGACCTGGTCATTTTCACTTGTCAATCAACCAGTAAAGCATTAACAACTGACAAACAGCATGCGTCATGACTAAGACCATTATTACCAAATTACATCAGAAGTATTTTTGACTTCTGTTTTTTTTTGTTAAATTTTGCTTTGGCAATATCTTGGTTTGATGACATTTTCAGAACAAATTGTATTTATAGGATGCTCTTGTCAACCGCGTTTTATGACCGAAAGACGCAACCAACATCATGTCTACTTTGTTTACAACCAATATGTTTGCTTTCTTTACAGTCAATCAACTTTATGTTTAGCCTCGATCATCGGTGTCCTTAGGGCTCGTCACGCAATATATTTGTGGGAAAGTAATGGATTGCGTGACTTCTGCGTCGGAGGCTACTTCATGTTAACTTAATGTATTATTTGACAGCGGAAATAGCAGCGGATGAAAACAGCTACGGGACCAAACATCGGAGCTTGGACGACTCGCAGTCACATCTGGTCACCAGTGACATGGTCAGCAATCCTGGACGAGTGGTTTCAAGGAGGCAGGGAAACTGTTACCGAGTCAATATGCCCGAGAGGTAGGCTGGTGTCTCGCAGTATTGCATTCAAACCGGATGTTCTTTTGCGGGCAACTTTGCAAACTTCCGCCGCAACATTGGTATTTTGATTGACAGTTTGCTTAGAGCAAGTTGGAAGTTACGCGAGCAAGTTGCAACTTTCGCGAGCAAGTTCCTATTTCAAACTTGTTGTCAGTTGCAAATTGCGAATTTTGTGAAAACACGTACTTCTTCAATTATGGCTCACGTACATCGCAATAATACCACCTCGGTTGATAAAAGAGAGAGAATAATGGTCGTCTGGTGTAAAACAAGAACAAATCGCACGCATTGTTGGATTATCAAGACAAACTGTATCCAATTCTAAACAGATTTTGACAACACGAGACGTATTTTCCCGGTAAACCTGGCTGGATAGAACGAACAGTTTCTACTCCTGACATCGTAGAGTTTGTGGAATACTGCAAGGTAACCAAACCAAGTACTTTCAATTAAGAAATCCGGCAACTGACCGCAAGTTTGAAATAGGAACTTGCTCGCGAAAGTTGCAACTTGTTCGCGTAACTTCCCACTTGCTCGAAGCAAACTGTCAATCAAAATACCAATGTTGCGGCGGAAGTTTGCAAAGTTGCCCGCGAAAGAACATCCGGTTGACTGTAATAACTCACTGATTCATTTTCTTGCGCTCTTATTGGATAAAACACATCGCGTGGTACAAAATCGAGTGTCAGTTATCAACCGATATACTGCGTTCGATTGCCCGTTCCGAAGTTCAAAAGGAGCCTGGGGACGAGGTTTTTAATTTTGATTTAATTAAAAATTGGAGCCTATCACAAGAAAGATCATATTAAAATTAGTCAGTGTACAAAATTTGGGGCTGTTTCATTAAATGGCAACCATGTGGGAGGCTTTCAAAAATCAGAAAAAATTAGAGACTTTGTATGGATTTGGGGGACGCCATCTCTGAATTAGAGACATTTGTATGGGATTTGGACGACCTTTGACAGCTCACAGCCTGGTTACTATGCAATGAAACATAACCAAATTTGGTAAACTTACTAATTTTCATGCAATCTTTCTGATGGTGCAATTCATTTTTTGATATGACGTAATTTGAACAATGTGTAAAGTAGGGCCCAGTCCCTTTTTGAACTTCGGAACGGGCAATTTGATACCCCTTGTCACGATAATTCAATTCAGTGCTAAATTTTAATTTTTCTTTGAAGAAAAACAAAATCGTTTTGCAGAAGCCAGTGAAGGCAAAATTGAAAATCTGGTCAGTGGCAAATGCAGTGTCAAGAAACACCAAAATATGCTGTTAAAGTTAATAAAGTGTATCGAACCGAGAGATATAAAATAAATAAACCGCTTTCTCACTTTCTGGTATATTGGAGGATAATACCCTTGGTTAAAAGATTGTCCTCAAAATTGCAAAGATGCTCTTGAAGCTTCGCTTCAGCAGCGGCCATTATCTTTGATATACCAACCTCAGGAAAATGTTTATCTACTATGTATACTGCATTGTTGCAGTGTTGGTTATCCCACTTCACGAGTTGTGATTGGTTTTGGTCATTGACCATAACTCTACGAAGAAAGAAAATTGTTTCCTCCGCGTTTTCCTTTCCTCACCCTTTGTGTTATCGATGTTTGCACGAACTTTGGTTTGTATTTGTGTTTGTTTCGCTCGTGAGAATATGTCCACATTATATTACAGTGGCGGTGCGTTCCAGCGGTTTTTGAAGTGGAAGACTAAAACTTCCTTGAAGGTTCGTACCATGGTGAAGACCCAAGCATTTTATTGGACTGTGTTGGTTTGTGTCTTCCTGAACACTATTGTGTTAGCCGTGGAGTATTATAATCAACCCAAGTGGCTCACTGACTTTCAGTGTAAGTTTCTTAGTGTCATCTTATTTATTGATTTACAGCGCCAATTTACAATTATCTAACTCTTTAAGGTCGGCACACACGAGACGACTAGTCGCGCCGACCAGTCGCTCCGACCGGTCGCCGCGACTAGTCTTGTGTAAACAAGTCGCAGCGACCAGTCACCTGCAGAGGGGACAAGTCGCGGCAACATGTCCTTGGAGGTACAGCAAAATTTAGGGAGTTTATCAGAACTGAAAAAGGGAAATGGAAAATAATCTGTTGTTTATAAAGTTATTATTATAAATACAACTTAAAAACTTAAATATTCCCCAAAAAATAATCCCTAATAAAAGGCGTAAGTTACGCATTCTCTATAGGCGGGAAAAATGGCAGGACGTTTGTTTGTTTACGCCAACCCGTTTTCATGTATTTGTCGGTGCAAAATAGCCTCTAGAGCTAAGAAGAAAAGGTTGTTGTTGCTAATGATGATGATGTTAGACGAGGAGTTACCAGTTACGTATGAAAGAAGAATGTGGGCCCGAAAGTGGCTTCTACGGAGAGAAGAAAGAAATGCTTTTTATACGCTTCTTGTTCGTGAGCCACCATCTTGAAACAGAAACCAGTCGCCGCGACCAAAATTTATGCGAAAGCGAAAATATATCCAAGTCAATAAGCAGTTGTTGTTCGGATAGACTTTTTAGTAGATTCTACAGAATTGACGATAGCATGTCTTTCTTTTATTCCAGATTACGCGGAGATCGTGTTTTTAACATTCTTCTTTGTGGAGATGCTGCTTAAGCTTTATGGCCTTGGAATTCGTAGCTACTTTGCTTCAAGTTTTAACTGTTTTGATTTTGCGGTAAGCATACAATTTTTTTGTTGGAGATCCTTATGTTTGACAAATAGAGCAGTTTTCAAGTAATATATCAAACACGAGGAACAGTGTTTCATCAGATTTCCACACACCGAGAAGTGGATTGGAAAAACGAGGCGCAGCCGAGTTTTTTAAACCACTTCAAGGTGTTTGGAAATCTGATGAAACACTGTTTCGAGCATTTGATATAGCTTCTCAAACTGATCGTTAAATGCGGAGAAAATGAAGGAATAAAATCGCCAAAATCTATGCAAATTAAGAAACGATTTCAAAACCTCCTTCACGGTAGTGATTTCCTTTGTGTTCTCGTCATGAATTATTAATGAGTTTGAGAATTGAGTGTCGAAAGTAATTTCACAATTGCTTTGGTTTTGCATTGCTACGCTTTGTGATTGGCTAAAAAATCTCGCGCCACTTTCTCGACCAATCAGAAGTAAAACCAAAACCAATTGTGACTTGCTCGCACGCGTTTTCCCGCGCTTGGCGCAGCCGACATGTAATTGCTTCGAGCTCTGATTGGTTCATTGGATTGTTTACGACTGCTGTGATTGGTCAAAGTAATTACTTTGGTTTTGGTTCTACGACACTCAATTGAAAACTGCTCTATTTTGTGAAATCAAATAAGTAATTACTATTTTCTTTAATTGAAACACAATGAAAGACTTTACAAAACAGTTAAATGACTTACGGTAACGAAAACCTACTACTTTAGCTACTAACGACTTATTTACTTACATTACCGTACAATACAATTACATTGTTTGCGATACAGTCATACAGTTACTTACATTATTTACAGTTCAATTACTTAATTACAGTATATACAGTTACTTGACAGAAATAATTACATACCTAAGGCGCCGTCCACACGTATCCGGATATTTTTTAATCCGAAACTTTTTTGTTACGGATTAGAAAATATTCGCGTCCACACATAGCGTATTCGAATCGTATTTGCCCGAATTCGCCGGATACGTGTAGACGTTGCGGATTCAAAAATATCCGGATACGTGTGGACGGGGCCTAAATCATATCTAGCTTCTATTTATTCATTACAACAATTACTAACAAACTTAAACTCTACAGAGTGCGCATTCTCTGAAGGGATGTACCTACATTATAATATTTTTCGGAATCATACAAAAGAAGAGTAAATAAATAAAATTAAATAATTAACAAATAAATAAAATAATTAACAAACTTCTTTAAAAAGTGAACGAAGACTTTTGTCATTTAATTTCTTTCTTTGTGTGTGTGTGTATCTTGATCTATCTTTAGAAAGAAATAATTAGAATTAATTAAATAAGTAATTACTAACTTCCCTCAATATTCTACAGCTAACACAGATGTTATTTTTTGGTTGCTTGTAACAGGTTGTGTGCAGTGGAGTTGTTGACATTATACTTGATAAATACGCCAGTATAAAACTCGGTATAAGTGTGCTTCGATGTGTTCGCCTCCTCAGGGTGTTCAAAGTGACCAGGTGAGAATTAATTAAGATTCCGCGGATCAGACTTTCGAATCCCTCGAAAATGAGTTTCCATTCACATGCAAATAAAACTTATTTGCATGTGAATGATAACTCATTTTCATATGAAAGGTTTCGCACTTAGCCTCGCTTTGATAGAGAGGCTAAAGGCAACTCGGAAGTGGCCTATTTATGACGATTTTTTTCTTTTATGCTAGGCACTGGAGATCACTTAGAAACCTCGCCACGTCTCTTGTGAGCAGTATCAAGTCTATCGTGAGCCTGATTTTCTTGTTATTCCTGTTTATCGTGATTGCTGCTCTCCTTGGCATGCAGATCTTTGGTGGCAAGTGAGTGATTATGGATTCTCTTTTAACATTCATTATCGCTGGAATCTGTGATAATTTTGGCTAAAGAGCCACTGAGCTGCCGAGCCACTAAAATATATACCTTGGTCATTCTTCAGTTTCCTGTTTCTAGTTATGATTTTAGATTATTTTACTTCACTGACGAACCGCAGAGCCACTTCAGTGATACTTCTAGAAAATTGGCCTTGCATTCTGTAGTCCCATTTGCTTTAATTAACGATCCGATCAACAAGCACCAGCTGCAACTGTTTGTTCCAGTAATCTTAACGATAATTTATGTGTTAATGTTCTGTTATCTCTGCTTGGAATTTTGTCGAATGTGTTGATTTATCTTCATATAGGACGTTTTCACCTAAAGTCACGCCGGTGTACGAAACAAAAGATTTCTCATCAGCTTCTATAGAGTCCTAAAGTGTGACGTCACAAAAACTAAAATTTGTGAAATTATGGCATTTGATTAGATATTTGGAAAGAGCATAACGTAAAATGCCCGCTTGCCAAAAATCGGCATCTTTTTGCAATTTGGAGGTGAGATATTGGCATGGCTATGCTCTGATGACTCCATAGAAATCCTTCTAATTTTGGCCTCAGTTCATTACGTCATGAACTGAGGCCAAAATTAGAAGGATTTGTATGGAGTCATCAGAGCATAACGGTGCCAATATCTCACCTCCAAATTGCAAAAAGATGCTGATTCTTGGCAAGCGGGCATTTTACGTCATGCTCTTTCCGAATATCTAATCAAATGCCATAATTTCACAAATTTTAGTTTTTGTGACGTTATCACTTTAGGACTCTATTACTTTCTTTTGTTCTGTCCACCAGCATGGCTGCTGCGCTTGCCTTTTAAATCCTCAGGGAATTGTTGCAAACCACCCTTTTGTGTTTGTTTTCCTTTTATTATTTTATTGTTTATATATATCTCTATATTTTGTCCTCGGCATCTTAGCAATTACATGGAAATTTTTTTTTTTTTTCAACTGAGTTGATAAGGCAAATTGGCCACCGTTAAAGATTAAAAATGCCGATTTTTCGGGCCCTCGTACGAAAGGTTGATAATACACGCCCACTCACGCCGCACCACAGTTTCTTCAGAAACTATCCTCTTTATTATCGATCAAAGCAATTAGTTTACTCGGTGTCTATAACCAGCCCAACACACGCCGAGGGTAAATAAATTAATCATCTTCCTGTTTATTTTTCTCAGATTCATAGAGAACAATAAGACTCCAAGAACAAATTTTGATGATTTCCAAAACTCCATGCTAGCTGTGTTTCAGGTAGGTCCGGGTAGACACAAGTCAACTCCGTGGGGTCCCGGTGGTATAGTGGTTAGCGCATTGGACTGCGGATCTTGAGGTCAGTAGTTCGAGACCTGGCCTCCGCCATTGTGTAGTTTCCTTGGACAAGAAACTTTACTCCACATTGTCTTTCTCCGCCCAGGTGTATAAATGGGTACCGGCGACAAAATACTGGGGGGTAACCCTGCGATGGACTAGCATCCCATCCAGGGGGGAGTAGCAATACTCCAAGTTGCTTCATGCCACAGAAACCGGTTTAAGCTTCGGCTGTGTGGGTGTCCTGTGGCTCGTGTGTGCTGTAAGGCCCGATTATATGATCCGGGTTGGCCCAGTTAGCCGAGATCTCGGTACGCCTGTTAAACGCAACAAAATTCGACTTTGCGATTATATGACAGCCGGCCGGTTAGCCGGGATCCCGGTATCGCGATGCCGGGATCCCCGCTAACCGGGCTGAAAATTTTCCATGTAATCGCGTTTACCGGGCCAGGGGCCCGTTTCCTCGAAAGACCCGGTAATTACCGGGCCCGGAAAGCTGTTTTATTTTCATTGAAGATCGAGGTTTCAAAAGTTTTGCAGATAATACGATAAAACTATCAGTTAGCAAAACAAAATGGACTGGTTTGTTTGCTAGAACCTGCGCTTTTATTCTTTAGATTTTGATTTCAATATTTGGCTTCGGGCCCGAAAAGTTACCGGGAGTTTCGAAAAACGGGCCCCACCCCGGCTAACCGGACAGCACAAAGATTTACCTCTGAGTAAACCTGCTTGCCTGTAAATGGCCCTTTTTCTCTTTAAATGATAAAGAGGTACACAAGAGTGCAATGAGCTAAAATGCAGTAAAAAATCCCCAATTGAAACATTCTACGCTTTGCGCCATTTTCAAAACAACAACTTTCAGCCAAAACCGTTGATGCTAAATTTAACTGTCGCCCGGGCTGCCTCGCTTCATGTAATACCGGGCTGAAAGTCATCTCGGCGAAATGGGCCATCTCGGCTAACCGGGCCAGCCCGGCTCATATAATAGGGCCCTAATTTTTAGGATAAGCGAGTTAGAGTTACTTAATTCGTGTTTCTTCTTCGCAACAACCGCTCTTGCTTTTGTTGTTTCTCCTTTAAAACAGATTCTCACGGGTGAAGACTGGAATTCTGTTATGTACAGTGGTGTGAAAGCGCTTGGTGGACCGAAGAGTGCGGATGGAATTGCAGCAAGCTTGTATTTTATTCTTCTTGTAATCTTAGGAAACTGTATCCTTGACAACACAAGTAACAATACTCAAAGACGCATCATCAGTTTTGCCCTTTAACTCACAAAATTGCCAAAAATTAAAATTCTAGAAAAATCCCAAATAATTTTTGTTTTGTAAAATATTGAAAAACAAATGATACCATGCAAAAGTACTGCCAAAGAGGTTTTATTTGAATGGTCACACCATAGGATTTTGTCCACAGACTCAAAAGTTAGAACTACACTACATGTCTCCATAACTGACTCTGGGAGTGAAAGAGTTAAAGGGGCCAGGGTGGAAATGGATTGCATTTTGTCAAACTTTTCACTTGTATCTTGAAAAACACGCTAAAACTCTGATAATGGTTGATTTTCTCTTCGAAAATTCACTTGATATCTTCCTCTCAGCGTTCTATAAGCATTTCGTGTATGAAAAAGGTAGTAAGTTTTATTTGGGGTAGTTTTGACCCCCAAACGTCAAAATCCACATGACATTCATACATACAGACCGACATATTTTATTTGATAAGTAGGTTGCATAAAAGGCAGCCAAGATACCCACTAAGCTTTATACGTTTGCCACTTGTAATTCGCATGTGACACACATTTGTTCCGAAATACGATCACAGGATTTTCTTGCACTTTCTTGATCACTGGTTGATCGGCCTTCGACCGAAAACTCTACAAATGCTGCTAAGAAAAATATCTACCTTGGAAAGGCTTGTTTTGAAATTTATTAAAAGGTCATACAAAGATATTTACGGACGTTTCGTTGGTTTCTTTGAACGAGTAAGTTATGGCAAAATCTAGCTTCGTTCGGAGGTGTCCTTGGCGCGTAATAGAAGCGAGCGCTCGGCCCGAAGCCTCTATGAGGTTTGTTTGGTCGGTATGAGGCATGAGAATGTGTAAACGCCCACACGAAGAGAGCATATTTCCTTAACTACACAACAGATACCCTGCTTAACGTCTTCTTGGCTATCGCCGTGGACAACTTAGCAAACGCGCAAATCTTGACAGAGGACGAGGAAAATGAAAAACTAGAAAGACAACGCAAACGGGATGAGAACAAACAAAAGTACTCTCAGAGGCCCCAAAAGGGGAAGGGCTGGGGCAAAGCTGGTGCCAAGCTCCCTGTAGTCATGGCAATAAGTCACTTTGTTCGTAAGAACAAAAATGGGCACTCATCAGCGACACCTGCGGACCCTAGCAACATTTGGTTAGTTTGCTTTTATAGCGTTTTTAGGGGTGGCGAATGGTAAATCCGAGACTCGCCGAGACGCCGAGACCCTTGTTTCAAAATCCGAGACCGCGACCGCCGCTACGTTATAAAATCCGAGCCCGAGACGAAATGCGGGAAAAAACCGAGCCCGCGACTCAGTGCCAAAAATATTCGATTCACCTATCAAACAACAAATAAGGATGAAGAATGAGAATGCTTTACAAAAGTATCCGAGACTCCGAGACCTTGAAGAAAAAAATCCGAGACTCCGAGACAGAAAAAGCACCAGCCAAACGAGACTTTCAGACTTAAAACAAAAACTGCCGAGATTTCGAGACCGGACCAAAATTTTCCGAGACCCACGATTTTGAAGGAACCATTCGCCACCCCTGTTTTTGTTTTCTTGTGTGATTACCACGTGATTGGCGAGGTTACCTACACAATTTTGAACAGCGGTCTTTCGTTTCTAGTCCGCCTTGGTACTTGGTGTATCCCTGATCATAATATATGGTACTTCATGTATCCCATATTGTAATGTAATTAGATATATTGCAGTGTAATTTAGGGTCGGAGTGCAGTATCTAGGGTTAAAGCACTGATTTTAGTATTTAGGGTTAAGCACTGATTCCAGTATTTCCAGTGTATCGAAACGGTTAGTTCTTATATATGGTCTGGGCTAGCAGTATATTATCGTATATCTCTTAAAAATTACAGTTTCCGGTAGCTAGTCCTCGGTGGTGCAGTGGATAGTGTGCATGGAGCAGATCATACAGCCCGGGTTCGATTCCCTATTCTACTGCTGTTTTATCCTTGATTTCTACTGAAACAGAAACTAAGTGTTTAAATACAAAATAATAAGGGATACACCAAGTACATACCCTAGTCCGCTGGACAAGTAGATCGCATGCTATGCGAATACGAAGCTTTTTGTAACAGGCAGCATTCTAAAAGTAAACAGTTCGTTTCGGGATTCCAAAGAGAGAAAAAAAAAACGTCACCGATGGGAGTCGAACTCGTGACCTTCCTTCCACTGGGGGGTAGCCTACAGTGCAGGTGTTTTATGGCGGGCGAATGCTGAATTTAGCGTTTGGTTGCCATTTTGGTTTTACAAAACGTCCGGGGCTGGGAGGAGTGAGAGGCTTTCCAGTCTGATTCCCAGTCTCACTCCCACACCGTTGGTCGCGTCTTTTGACTCGCCTCAGTCCGCTCATTCGACTCCAAAATATGCCTGCTTTGCACACTGTTCGGAT
Organism: Cladopsammia gracilis; assembly: GCA_022457155.1. Lineage (NCBI taxonomy): Eukaryota > Metazoa > Cnidaria > Anthozoa > Scleractinia > Dendrophylliidae > Cladopsammia > Cladopsammia gracilis. Next base: position 19,430 of record JAJGOT010000183.1, read on the forward strand.
GCTCTAACCACTGAGCTATGTGAAGACTTAAAGCGCCTATCACCCCTAGAAAGTTATTTTCAGAATCAACTCTATGTACATTGAATAGTTGAATGGTAAAATATTTCTTGTTTTGAACGTCGTGTTAGTGAGTTATAGAGATTTGAATTTACAAAATGCTAATTTGATGACGTCAACCCGGGAAACATTTCTAATACAACTACTTGTTTTCACTTTCAAGTAATATTTTTTTTACGAATCAATTGACTATCCACAGTCTATTTTTAGTATTTATCAAATTAATTATCCTCAAGCTGTAAACTGTGCATTGTAAATTGGTGTAGAAATAATGGCAAATTCCCGGGTTGACGTCATGTAATTAGCATTTTGTAAATTCAAATCTCTATAACTCAGAAACGCGACGTTCAAAACAAGAAATATTTTACCATTCAACTATTCAATGTACATAGAGTTGATTCTGAAAATACCTTTCTAGGGGTTATAGGCACTTTAAGTTGGATCTAGTAGCGAGCTAGCTCATATACTAGGTTCATACGTGGCACGTCCTGCAAACTACTGGCTTCACTGGTGTTGTGCGCATCATGTACGTTGATAAAAAGGGCCGGAAAGGTGGTCAATGTTGAGCTCTGTCATGCCATGAAAGTAAATTGTATTGGTGGTTTGATGGCGACCAACTTGGCCGCTGTGAAAACCCTCCATTCGCCACTCCAGAAACTGTGGGGAGACTGAGCACCAGCTTTTCGCACTAAGATTTCTGGGATCGTTTGGGTAACCAATAATAGCTATGATTGGTTAATGGCTGCCTTTGGAAACCATCAACCTATCGAAACTAACGCTGGTTACCCAAACGATCCCAGAAAGTCTAGTGCCGAAAGCTGGTGCTCAGTCTCCCCGACGTTTCTGGAGGGGCGAGATTTCAGTGGAATGAGATTTTTTAAAATACAGAAATTTCGAGTTAGTAGATAGTTTCTCTTAATGTCAGTTTTAAATTATTAGTTGAGATAACAGTTTAACCTGTTCTTTTTTCGCTGAAAGTTACTTATTGAAAAAAATTTTTTTCTTATTTGTAGTATGGTGAATGGAGAGACAATGGTCATATCTTCGGTGAGTATTGTTCGATGTCCATATTAACGGGGTTTCTTTATCGAATGAATTTTGTGGCTGTTTTATGTGCCGTTTCACGCTACATCGTTAGGCTATTTGGAAATCATCGGGACATCTTCGCAAGTCTTCGATTAATCTTCGTAACTTATTGGGTCTTGAAGGACTTGAACTAAGCAGAAAGTGAACGGTTAAAAGTGGGAGATTAGTTTTTGTTTAGGACCCGTTTGCCATACACGAGAGAAGACCATCGGGTCTTTTGTAACGATGCGATAATTAATGAAGCTACATAACCTTGTTTGTTTGGTTATTTATTTTGTTCGCTGTGATTTTTAGTCCTTAAAGAAAAAAATCAGGACATACAGGCAAGCAGTGAGTTATTACGAAAAGGCAGAAGAAAGAAACGGAACAGAGGCAGCAGAGACCGCGGAAACACCCGGTGCAAAAGATGAAGGCGGCGAGAAAAAAACTCGGGGAATGAGGATAAGGAGACGTAGGAACGAAGCCAACGGACACACGGGGGCGGAAGAGGATGAGGATGAAGGTTTGTGCGTGACGTTAAATGTTAAGTGGTGTGCAGTGTGTACATTACACGAACCATCACATTTCTGAGGGAGGGAGGGGGGGGGGGTGATATTGGGTGGTTTTATCTGCTTTCCTGCGCTTTCGCATTTGCAGGATATTTTCATCCAAGAGAGTTGGCTTGCAGCATATATATTTTCAGAATCACCCAACCCCACCCCACCCCACCCCTCAGAAATCTAATGGTTCGCCGCAAATGTAAGAGGATCAAAGCATAACGTGACTTAACACGGAAAGAAGATCGCAACGTAATGTAAATTAATTGTCAAGGGATAACAGCTTAACGTGACCGATAGTGTGTATTGTCAGAAGAAGAGGACGATAAATGTGCACGAATATGTGCAAAAATAGACCAAAATAGTAATAATGTAACAGGCAGGGCAGCGTGACTTTACGTGGTGCTTGCGTGAAATAACTGTCCAGATCAAAACGTAATGGAACGCACGTTAAATTGATCGTATGCTACGAAAAGACAAAAACATACATGTGTAATGCGGAAACCGCCATAACTTCATTTAAAGTCCGTGTTGTGATTTTTTTTCTTTCTTGCAGAAGAAGTTGATCGCCCAATAACTGGCAGGAATTTCATGAAAGCTCTGAAAACAGGACGGTTCGGGAAACGGCGGCGTCCACCACGCAAGGCCAAACCTCTTATTAAAACCAACACTCTGTTTATATTCAGTCCAGAAAACAGGTGAGGTGTCGCACGATGTTTTGAACGCCTAATTTCGTAATATTAAAATGCCAATATAGTGCGAAGAAGTGATATGAGGAAAATATAGCCTACAAAGAGATGGGAGGCTGTTTCATTTGCAAGCCAGGAAAATTATAGCAAATTCATGACAAATTCATACGCATGCATTCTCGTAGCATTAATTACCAATGTCTTGATTAATTGAGCGAGCCGTTTTCACTTGAGTATCGTAAAACCAAACCTAAAGTTTGACCAATCACAACAAACGCAATTCAATAAACCAATCAAAACTCGAAGCAAATACACGAAGCCAACGCCAAGCGCGGGAAAACGCGTGCAGGTGAGTGACGATTGATTTTGGTACTTCTGATTGGCTAAGAAATTGGCGCGAGATTTTTAAGTCAATCTAAAAGTAAAGCCATCGCAATTGAAAACCGCTCCATTTACGGAAGTTTTTCACGAGTAAATTGCAAAGTACTACTTTACACATTGTGTTGTTGTTACAGATTTCGCCGATTCTGTCACCGGATTGTTAATTTACGACACTTCGACAATTTTATGCTGGTAATCATCATGCTGAGTAGCATCACAATCGCCATTGAAGATCCGCTAGACGACAAAGCTGAACGAAACACGGTAATGTTGATCTCACTGTATTTTTGTTGTCACAGGTGGCAACTAGATGTCACGGATGGCAACTAGGTGTCACGGATGGCAACTAGATGTCACGGATGTCAACTAGGTGTCACGGATGGCAACTAGGTGTCACGGATGGCAACTAGGTGTCACGGATGGCAACTAGATGTCACGGATGGCAATCAGATGTCACGGATGGCAATCAGATGTCACGGATGGCAATCAGATGTCACGGATGGCAACTAGGTGGTGCGGATGTCAACTAGATGTCACGGATGGCAACTAGATGTCACGGATGGCAACTGGGTGTCACGGATGGCAACTAGATGTCACGGATGGCAACTAGATGTCATGGATGGCAACTTGGTGTCACAGATGGCAACTAGGTGTCACGGATGGCAACCTGATGTCACAGATGGCAACTAGATGTCACGGATGGCAACTAGATGTCAACTAGATGGCAACTAGATGTCATGGATGGCAACTAGATGTCACGGATGGAAAATAGATGTCACGGATGGCAACTAGATGTCACAGATGGCAACTAGATGTCACGAATGGCAACTAGATGTCACGGATGGCAACCAGATGTCACGGATGGCAACTAGGTGTCACGGATGGCAACTAGATGTCACGGATGGCAACTAGATGTCACGGATGGCAACTAGATGACACGGATGGCAACTAGATGTCACGGATGGCAACTAGATGTCACGGATGGCAACCAGATGTCACAGATGGCAACTAGATGTCACGGATGGCAACTAGGTGTCAAGTATAGCAACCAGATGTCACAGATGGCAACTAGATGTCACGGATGGCAACTAGGTGTCAAGTATAGCAACCAGATGTCACAGATGGCAACTAGATGTCACGGATGGCAACAAGGTGTTACTGATGGCAACTAAGTGTCACTTATGTCAACTAGATGTCACCGATGGCAACTAGGTGTGAAGGATAGCAACCTGGTGTCACAGATGGCAACTAGATGTCACGAACGGCAACCAGGTTGAATATTCCAAGGAAGAATATGATTTCCGATGGCTACCCGTGATGCCCGGAACATCAACGCTGTTATTGCCTGACTAATGTATTTATTGTAGCTTATAGCGGTTTGGTGTTGGCTGTGAGTGAACCCCATCCTTTTCTCCATCACCTTCATTTGACAGGACATGAGCATTAAGTCTTCGAAGTTTCGTAAAAAGCTTTAATAGATCTTCGTCTTCGTTTATCTCCCTCTTCAGTTCCTAAGGCTTTTTTCACTTAAAGTATGATAGCCATTAGGAGCGATTTACTTGATTTTGTTTTGCAGGTTCTGATGTATTTTGACTTTGTTTTCACGGGAATATTTGCTCTAGAAGTAATTGTTAAGGTGAGCTAGTTGCAGTTCCTACATGTCAACCAATCAGCCGTCGAAATTTGATCTGTGCTCTCAAACTTGTTCATTTTCGATTTAATATCACCTCTTTGACTTTTATCTTCCCCAGTTAACCAATTAATTGGAATTGAGGTTACTTCGATTTAGAAAAGGAAACTTGACATGACATGATGACATGAAACTCGTGATATGATGAGCATTATATCTTCTGATTTCATTACCAAGCTTAAAGATGAATTACAGTCCGTACTGCGCAATCTCAGCTCGGCAATGTTTGTGAGACTCACAAACAAGGAACATTTACTAGCGAAAATGAAAATTACGGGACAAACTTACCTTTTCCTTCATTATTAACGTCAGATGTCCTTGCGAAACAATAATCAGAAGTAAAAGAACACCAAAGTTTTCCCAAACCGACGTTTCAGCTCATCGAGCATTCGTAAACACAACGGCCGTAATGGCGGATTGACGGTTTACTCTCATTTACTCCATGTATGATATTACCGAAGTGTAACATATCAACAAATTCAAAACAAAAAATGAAAACAAACCCCGAGATTGCCCAGTACGGACTGTAATTCAGCTTCAAAATTTACCATCTTTGTTATTGTACTGACCTTGAACTGTTGTTGGTTCAGGTTGTAGACATGGGTGTTATTCTACATAAAGGTGCCTACTTTCGTGATTGGTGGAATGTCATTGATGCTCTCGTCGTTACCTTCAATATAGCCTCTCTTATTTTAGTGTAAGTACAGCTGGTTTTTTTCAGGCTTCCTTTTTATAAGATGGTGTCCACGACAATCTCGCGCGGGAACGTGACAGTCTCGCGCGGTTTTTATTTCGCTTGTGCACTCATCAATCTTGTAGGAAATATAGAAGGCATTGGTAGTAATCTGAGATCAGACCCTCCCTCCCCCTCCCCCCTCCCCCTCCCCCACCCCCACCCCCCTCCCCCACCCTCACTCCCTCCCCCTCCCCCCTCCCCTCACCCCCCTCCCCCTCCCCCTCCCCCTCCCCCTCCCCCGGAGAAATAAAATTAACACACCGCATAATCACAGGATAACGATGAGAGAAAGACTTTAACGTGGTTAAATGCCACAAGGAAGAATAAAAAATATTAAATCCGTATGGTGTCTGTTTTATGGTTGAGGCGTAATAGTGCTGCTAGTTTCGTCTTAGTATTGAGGATCCGTGTGGTAAGCCTTCTGTAACTTCGCTGAGACTCTTTGCCCTGTGTTTCAAAGTAAGTGGTGCGCAAGATGGAAGTTGACTGGATGAAGAAACAAGCGCTGTATTCTCATAGTGGGTGGGTGTTTTTGTCTTCTTCAGAAACGCACCTACCAGCAGTGGTGATGGGAAATCTGTGGTCAAAGCACTCAGGGTGTTCCGTGTTCTTAGACCATTTAAGGGCGTGCACAAAATAAAGAAATTGCAGGTATGTGAACCGGTTTTTTTAGTACTAATAATCATACGGTTTCGAGTTCAATTTGTAATTTATTTGCACTAGTAAGTTCTTCAAAAACCTCAAATCGCACGAGCCGCTTTGGCATAGAGGAAGTGACCATCTTATTGCAGCCATGAAGTGAGCATTTCACACGTATTTGACACTATATTTACTGATTGGCTGTTGGAGATCAGCCCATAATACTAGAAACTCAAAGGTTCATTTGCACATGAAATTGTTTTTCAGCCAATCAGAATCCATAATTTTTATTAATGTGCAATTTGCACTGGTGTTGCACTTGAACTGCACTGCTCGCCTCTTAGTCAATCAGAACTGAGTTGTTTTCTCATGTATATTATCATGACTAGTTTGTTTACAGCCTCTTGGTCTGAACTAAGTTTGTGAAGACAGAGAGAGAGAGAGAGAGAGAGAGACTGTAGACATCTTTTGAATAAAATTTACTTTCGATTTCCTTGTGTTATTCCCATTAATAGCAATCAATTTCTAACTGGTCAGTTGTTTGTTTTTCTTTTAACCCTTTGAGCCCTACTTTTTTGAGTCTGTGGATGAAATCTCATGCATGAATCAAATCACATGCATCAACACCGAATTTCAGGGCGCAAAGTGTGACTACCGAGCAGTACTTTCTCCTGTAACACTGTTTTTTTTTATACTGTACAAGGTGGTTCAAACTTTTGAATCCGTGGATGAAATCCCAAAGTGTGACCATTCAAATGAAAGCCATCGAGCAGTACTTTCCTGTAACACTGTTTGTTGTGCTGTACAAGGTGGTTCTAACTCTACAGTCTGTGGAATCATTCCTGTGGTGTGACAATTCAAGTGAAAGCTTTTCAGCTGTACTTTCATGCAATACTGTTTGTTATTTTCTTTTTAAAGTGAAAAGGGGAAAAACAAGTTTGATATTTTGTGTCTTTTTGAGAGTCAAAGTGAAGAAATGCGCTTTTTGAAACCGGGCGCAAAATCGATGTTTCAGGATTTTTTCTCAAAAGAGTTGAATTTTTTCGTGTTTTTTTTTTTCTTGCAGGCGGTGTTCCGTTGTATGTGGTTCTCAGTGAAGAATGTTGCCAATATTCTGATGATCACCATGTTGTTTCTGTTCATTTTTGCTGTGATGGGAGTGCAACTGTTCAGCGGAAAATTTCAAGGGTGTAACGACCCGTCCAAGTTGACGAAAGAAACATGCCAGTAAGAATAATAATACAGATTTACGTTATTTTACGAGTTTTGATTGGTTCATTGGATTGTGTCTGCGTCTGTTTTGATTGGCCAGAACGAGTGATTACTTTGGTGTAGTCTTGCGACATTCCATTGAAAACCACTCTGAAATATGCAGTGGGTTTTTACCACTCCACTCCACTTCTCAATCATGTGCATGACAAACTGAATCCAATTAACGTAACTCTCTTGTCGTTACCATAGCCTTGACTGACCAGTAGTTATAATGTTTCTCTCATTTCCAGAGGCCGGTATTTCGTTTTCACGTACGATGAAGCAGACCAAAAGGAAGTGGTCGAGCAGGTATGTAAGGGCAGCCATGGCAGCTAACGTAAAGATGATAACATGTTCATTCTTCACAGTGAAGATAAAATTGATATCTTCACATTTGTCGAGATATGATTTTTCCACGTGGGAGAAATTCATTTATCATATGACCCGTACGGTCCCGCGCGTGCATTCTTTTCAAAACTATTTACAAAATGTCCAAGTGAGGGCCATACGTATTTGCGTGAGCGGGGCCGAAAAAAGCCGTACGGCCCTTCTACAAAAGCGTGAGGCCTCGCGTGTTGAAAAACAATTTTGTCTCCCAAATTGGTCATATGATAAAATACTTATTGACTAAGCTTGGTGGGGCCGGATGGAAAATATTTGGCTTTCGGTCATGGCGCGGACCTCACTGCGCTCGGTCCGTACGCCATGACCTCGAGCCAAATATTTTCCCATCCGGCCCTCCCATCCAGTCATATTGCGAACACACAATTGACCAGCTTTCCAGTTGATAGGTCAGGGGATAGCATTACACCGCAAATCGCAAAATCATGGTTTCAAATCTCATTCAAGCCTGAAGTTTTTTCAGGTTTCTTTGCAAATGCTTAAACTGCTAGCATCTCTGTGAGGAACATCAAATTCACTGCCACGTGTATGGTTATTTCATACCTATGAAGCGATTGTCGAAAGCAATTCGTGTTTAATTTGGTTTTCAATTACTTACAGTTTAGTGATTGATTGAAAGCTCGCACAAGTAACCTCGACCAATCAGTGGCTATATAGGCTCGATTTCCAGCCGTTTTGTGCGTCCGCGTTCCTTCGCACACTGAAAATCGGACTTCCTCAAACGGCCGAAAATCGAACCTAGTGGCTACATGTCCCTTTGGGTTTTCAGACCTGACCCAAGACAATCATTTCAGGATCATTTGTCTTGATGTAACGCTGACTTCTCATTAATTACACTGCAGAGAAATGTATGATGATCAGAATGGAGAATCACTATTTCGAGATCTGGACTGACAGGGGCAACTGTTTATTCCTTTTTTATTTGTTTGTTATTATTTATAGGTCAAGACCCGTTGTTGGTCGACAAATCCGTTCAACTTTGACAACGTGTTTTTTGCCATGTTAACGCTGTATACCTCATCAACGGGCGAAGGTTGGCCCAGGTGAACTTAATATTATATTTATCGTAGCTCAATTCTGGACAAGTTGGTTATTGACTTACTGGCAGGGTCGAAAATTACGTTATAAGGAGCAAGCAAAGTGTGGGCCGTGTGTAATCTTTGAGGAGCACATATTTTGCCGTTCGGCTGATTACTCGACAAAAACGCATTTGACCCTTTATTAAGCACATGCGTTTTGCATTTAGTAGGCATTTTTTTAGCAGTTCCCTGCAAAACAACAACGTCAAATGATCAAATTACAGGTTTTTTGGAGAACGTGAACACACAACGGTCAATATTCCCTTCTCTAATTGAACTTGAAAGCCTTCCCCAAGAACTCAGCTCCTGGATACTTCAGTCAAATCAGACAAATTCAGACAAATTCAAATCAGACAAATTCAACAAACTAGAACAATTGTAAAGTGGTTTAAAAGAGCGCGAATTCTTTTTTCCGAGGACGCTTTCCTTGCCGTTGCAGTCGTGGTTACTAAAGCTTCCTAAAGGCCCGTTTACACATGCGATTTTTGATTCGATTTTTGTCGCGCTCTCCAATGCAACTTTTGTGTAAACTAGCAGCGATTTCCTGTGCGATTCGGGTGCGACATTTACTTTGATTTGCTGTGATTTTCCAAAAATCGCCGCCAAGTAGCATTAGTTCGAAACCTCTACGACATTGTGCGACAAATCGCGCCCAAATCGCACTGAAATCGCCGCTCGTTTACACATGCGATTTGAAGATGCAACTAGCGCGCGACAAAAATTGCATCGACAAGTGCAACAAAAATTGCACAAAAAATCACCTGTGTAAACGGGCCTTAAAGCTTCCTAAAGGCCCGTTTACACATGCGATTTTTGATTCGATTTTTGTCGCGTTCTCCAATGCATTTTTTGTCGCAAGTGTAAACTAGCGGCGGTTTCCTGTGCGATTCGGGTGCGACATTTGGTTTTATTTGCTGTGATTTCCCCAAAATCGCCGCCAAGTTGCATCAGGTTTCGAAACCTCTGCGACATCGCGCGACAAATCGCGCCCAAATCGCACTGAAATCGCCGCCCGTTTACACATGCGATTTGAAGATGCAACTAGCGCGCGACAAAAATTGCACAAAAAATCGCAAACGGGTCTCAATGACGGCAGCGACAACGGCACAAAACAATAGGTTTAATGAGCGAAAACATTGCCCCTGCACGTGCGTTTTACATTTTGGTACATTTCTTTGCCGTTCCTTGCAAAACAATAACGTCAAATGATCAAATTATAGGTTTTGTGGAGAACGTGAACACACGGCGGTTAATTTTCCTTTTTCTATTTCAACTTAAAAGCCGTCCCTACAAATTCAGCTCCTGGACAATCCAGTCACATTAGTCAAACTAAACAAATTGGAACAGCTGAAAAGTAGTTTCAAATAGCACAAATTCTTTTTTCAAGTGACGTTTTCCTTGGCATTGCCGAGACATCTCTTTTAGCGCGAAGAATGGGGACGACTAAACGGCTAGGCGAGAGACTGGTACAGAGGATAAAACTCTGACTGAGAAGGGTGGGGGACGGGAGGAGAGAAAAATTGAGGCAAGCAAGAATTGAGAAGGTTTGATTTGAGATTTAGTTGATGCCCGAAGCCCGAATCTCCTAAATGCAGTAAGGATTTTTCTTATGCTGTTCACGTTTTTGTATTCTTTTTACAGTGCTATGCATATGACTATGGACACCACAGAAGAAAACAAAGGGCCAATTCAGAATAACAGTGCAGGTTATGCCACGTATTACATCAGTTTTGTAGTGGTCTTCTCTTTCTTCTTTCTCAACATCTTCGTGGCGCTGATCATTCTGACATTCCAGGAGGAGGGAGAGAGAGAAATTGCTAGTTGCGAGCTGGATAGAAACCAGGTATAAAGCTTATTATCAAGTGTTCGAAATGTTCGAAGAATTGGTTTGATCGAGTTCATCACACGGCGACCTGTCCCTCGGGAATATGTGAAACCGTGGCACCTCCATTTAGGGGACATCATCGGGACCAAGAGAAGTGTCCCCTTAATAGAGGTGTCCCTTTAATAGAGGTGACAATTACAAAGATTATATGAGCGTTTTGCCGGCCGGAAATAGGAGAAGTGTTCCCTTAATAGAGGTGTACCTTTAATAGAGGTGGTAATTACGAAGCTAATATGAGCGTTTTACCGGCCGGGACCAGGAGAAGTGCTCCCTTAATAGAGGTGATAATTACAAAGATTATATGAGCGTTTTGCCGGCCGGAACCAGGAGAAGTGTTTCCTTCATAGAGGTGTACCTCTAATAGAGGTGGTAATTACAAAGCTAATATGAGCGTTTTGCCGGCCGGAACCAGGAGAAGTGTTCCCTTAAGCCCCGTCTACACGAGCAATTTTTATGTGGCAACTGTATGTGGCAATTTTTATTTGCCCGTGTAGATGATCGACAATTATTTGTTGTTAATTTGCGTCAGTAATAATTTCGCACAGTGGAGATGCCCATGGAATAAAGGCTAGGGTACAAAGCAAGATGGCGAATAAACAATAAACAATAGATGGCCAATCTTCTCTTAGTATGACAAGAATCTCTTCATATTCCTTCTTTTTCGTATTACGGGTCCTATAGTTCTCGCTGCGACTATTCCACAAACTTTCCCTAGCTCGCAATGCCTCTAGTAACAAGGAAACAAGCGCATCTGTCCTTCTGCAGGCTGTACTCGTGGAAGCCGCCATGTTGGATGCGCAAATATTAGGGACTGGGTTCTACAGATGGCGTCGATATAATTGTCACATTTTATGTGGCGTCTTGTCCACACGGACAATTGTCGGTATGTGGCAATTTTTATTTGCCACATAAAAACTAACACGCCAGCTTTTCAGCAAATACAGTTGGCACATAAAAATTGGTCATTTTTCATCATCTACACGGGAAAATAAAATTGCCACATAGAAAATTGCCACATAACAATTTCTCGTGTAGACGGGGCTTTAATAGAGGCGTCCCTTTAAAAGAGGTGATAATTGCAAAGCTAATATGAGCGTTTTTCCGGCCGGGACCACTGTATATTTCCCAGGTGCCGAGGTACGAGTGGAATATATTGGTAGTTTCTTGGTGTTGCAGATGGTGTGATCACCAAATGACGTAAAACAAAAGATTCAAAAGACACTGAACAATACCCACACCACAACACAAAAGCTAACCAACAATGGCTTCCGCAACACCAAGAAACAAACCTAACAAAGTACACTCCTCGTACGTCAAGCCCATGCTTTAAGGCCGATTCAACTTCGTCGCATGCGATTTTTTTTGCAGCGCGCGCTGCTTGCGACAGGCGAAAATTGTATACAACTTGCATCATATAACATTGTATGTGGCTACGATTGTCGTAGGGTTTTAAGACGTGTTTCAAAACCCTACAACTTTTGTCGTGGTGCATGCAACAGTTGTAAGCGATTTGTAGGCTGATTTAGACGACGCGATTCGTGTCATATGTATGGTGTGAGAAGGTTGCATGCGACAAAGTTGTCAAAGTAAATAAGCCTTTATCGAGTTTAAATTTGACATCACCATTACAAGCGCGCGCAAATCATAGGAGTTTTATAAAGGAAATATTAAACTTGCTTATCATGCTTTGTTGAGTAATATAAGCACTTGGAAATGTTAAAAACACGAGAAAAATACTTCTCGCCTGCTTATATAACTCAACAACGTTCGCGTGTCTCGGTCGCTCGACGATCCCTTAGAAAAGAAACTTCTCGTGGTCTGCCGAAGGGAGAAGTAATATTGTGCCTATCTACCGAGACGTAATTAATAGATGTTATTCAGCGAAAAGTTTTATAATACGGCAGCGTATTTTTGCGAGTGAGTATTTTTTATTATGTTTATTATGTTTATTATATTTATTATACGACAATCAACTTTTTCAAAATTTAAGTTTTGGAAAGTGTTTTTCCTAGCGCACGTCAGAAGAGTGCGATAATGTGTCATATTTGCACTCGTTTTGGTACGTTTTCGCACTCTAAAATGCTCTGTCGCATAATAAAGGATAATATCCACCAATAGGGAGCTTTAGATCGGAGTGCGAGTGCGAATTTCGAATTTGGTACCCGTCACGTTCCCAGAATCTTCGTTATCCATATTGCTGACCAGCCGAGAAGGACACTCAGGCATGAGACTCATTTAGATCGTACCCGTATTCAATCTCGCACCAGTAGTACTCCCACCTGGACTTCTGTGATATTCACTGCCCACGGGGTGGATATTTGTTTTTAGTATGTACCAAACCGGTGGATATTGTTTTTCGCCCGCTGGTTGGCTACTCAAACTCGGATAGTATTTGCTATTCACTTCCACACTTTGCTTTGGATTTCGCGGCCGAGTTTTGTCTCCATTTGTCAGAAATAAAGTAACTATTTTGGGCTGGCTATCCACCGGTTCGGTATATACTAAAACAATTATTCTTCTCAGTGTCAGTGAATATTGGGGGATATTTACCTCGCCGCTTTGCGGCTCAGCAAATACACCACCATTCACCTCCGCTTTGGTGAATAATTGTTAATTAGTATATACTAAAACAGAGGATAGCGTTGTTGGCACGCTCTGATTGGCTACTGAGACTCGGGATAGCAAGTGCTATTTACTTCCAAGCAAATTTAGGTCATTTGCGCGCGAAAATTTTAATCGTTAACAGGAATAAATGAGTTAAAATCATCATTTTCGTGCTATATTATCTCACTGTTTTAGTATATATGTCACTTCGGTGTATTGTTGTTAATTATACAATTTCCAACATTGTTTCGTGCTTTTCTCAACAGCGTGACTGCATTCAGTTTGCATTGACAGCTAAGCCTGCGCAGAGATATATGCCAGCTGACGTCAAGAGCCTGCAGTACAAGATTTGGGAGCTGGTGATGTCTAGGCCGTTTGATACATTTATTCTGGTGCTGATCGCGCTCAACACTGGAGTCCTCATGACTCAGGTGGGAACCTTGGCAAATCAGACAAATGTCTTGGTCAGATGGCCTTTAGTTTCCCTCCCTGTTTTCCATCATTTCCCCATTCCTATTTTCATTCCCCTTCTCCTCTTGAAAACAACAAACGTCAAAGAGCCGGATACGCAGTGCAACATCTCACGCAACGGTTAGAGCCTTGATTCCATAGCTCGAAAGGAGATCAAACACCTTACTGACGATTATCTAACGTAAAAAACACTGTTTTTTTTATGATTAAAAAATCTTTTATAAATTCTTTAAGTGTTAAAGGAAAATATAAAAGTCTACACCCAGAATCGAACCTGTCACTTCAGCTAATGTCTCAGCTGTTAGACAGCCTACACCACCAGAGCAACTTTATCACTATAACACCTGCTATATCACCTGCTAACTCCAACCTCAACAGAAAGCTAACCAGCCAATCGGTTTTTTACGTTATATAATTCTCAATAAGGTGTCCGACCTTCTTTTGAGCAATGGAATCTGGACTCTATCCACACAACGTCGCACGCAACATTTGGAGCTAAGCGCCAGCCCAGAGATATGTCCAGACTGGCATCACAAAGTGTCCTCACCCTTAAAAGTTCACCAAAACACACGAAATTCTGCCACATACAGCTGTTTGATTAAACGTTGTCATTGATCGGTCTCATCCCTACGCGACCAGACCGAAAAGGATTATGGGGAGAAATCAATTCACATTCAATAACTGCACATTATCAAAATACGGAACGTCCTTATCGAAGCGACTCTGGTTGTCTTTGCGTAACACGCGAAGACAAACATGAGTTTTGTTCTCCGTTGTAAACGCGATATAGAATAATTAATCATGCATTTTAATTCACCCATACTCCCTTTCGGTCTGGTCGCGTAGGGGTAAGACCGATCAGTGACAACGTTTAATCAAACAGCTGTATATAATAATATGAAAACGACAAACAACTCTGTCAAATATGTCAAATATTCTAGGCATAAGTGGATTTAATTAATTATTTTTATCTGCAGCATTATGACGAACCTGAGTATTTTAAAAATGTTCTTATGTACCTCAACATTGGCTTCACCGTACTCTATATGATAGAGGCTGGACTAAAATTTATAGCTCTAAGGCTGGTAAGTTTTATCCATCCTGTAGTATATTCTTTGTCTTGATGCTTTTACTTGGGGCAGAGCTGACTTGTTTTACTCCTGAATACGCCAAGCATTAAACGAGTTATAGCTGACGGGGAAAAATATGCAAATTTTCACTCAGTCGATCGGCTGTAAACATTGAGCCCGCGATATGTAATGGTCACCTGCCTTACCCATGATGAATGCGTTGGAGGGAGGGGAGGGTGGGGCGTTGTACGCAGGTAGGAGAGGAGAGGGGAGGGTTGGAAGTTTGTTTCGTATTCACGAGTTGTCTCTAAGGAGATTTTGATTCACTGCTTGTTTCATGATGATAATTACCGTATTTTCTCGATTAAACGCCGGGCCCCGAATAAACGCCGGGTATGATAGAGGAAGTTGTAAGTAAGCCCCTCAAACGTTTACCGGTGGTATAATAAACTTAAGATTTAGGGCAAGGTACACGGCTGCCAAGAAAAACGAATAATACCCCTTTCTTAAAAAATGGCGGGCGAGAAAAAACTGCTGATTCAAAAAAACGCCGGGTCCACTGGGCCAAGTTTGAAATAAACGCCGGGGGCGTTTAATTGAGAAAATACGGTACTCGTGGCAGAATGCCAACGAGTATTAAAATGAGTAGTGATTCATGGTCATTAATGGACACTTGTTCTAGAAAGTTCTAGAAAATTCTTTTTGAAGTCTTTTTTGAGATAAGAGTTTCAAAGGTTAAGAGGTAACCATTGTTTTGACAGACGTGAGTGCTTGTTTACTTTGAAAGACCGAGCGCTTTCTCGAATGGCTAAACATTTAGAAACATCGTGCTGTAGCGTTTACCGAAGTGTTGAAAAATCCATTTGAAGTCCTCAGATCTGCTTTAATTTTCCATACTGAGTTTGAAGTCAAAGAATTGCTTCACGTATTCACGTGATAAAAATGACCACAAAGTGACGTCGTATCACTTGACATGGCAACTTCAAGGTCATAAGAGACAGCAACTGTAATTTATTATTTTACTAACAAGAACTCTACGAGTTGCGAAACCGCGTACATAAGAAATTAAGAATTCGAAGCATAGCCAGTAGTGTAACTGCTCCACCATCGAAGATTCACTGTGGCACTGTAGAATCCATTGACTGTTTATTCTTCATTTCGTAGTTGTAATGGGAGGCTTTTACATATACGGTAGTTGTGAAAAGTGAAAAGACGTTATCAATATCGTGAAACTGAAAATCAATTTACAACATAAGAAAAAGGAAAATGACGAAACGAAACATATCAAGTAAAACGAACTTACATTATTGCCTGATTTGGCGAGAGTTCCGATCGATAACGATTTTCTTTTCTTTCTATTCGAGGAAAAGATCAGTAGACCTTGCATGCACAAGTGATTGCGAAAGACTTATTAAAGGTTTCAAATGACGTAGTAACGTGCGTGACAGATCACCTTACAAGACACTTACACTTACAAGACTACTACTGAATGTAGCCTTACTTTTCAGACATAATTTTATGTTTCTCCGTAAAAGAACTTAAAGCACTAAATAATGCACGGGGTTTAATAAAGACGCCATGAGTTCAAGCTGTGTACAGCTTCTTGTTTTAAAATTGGTGTTTTGTTACGAAGCTATATTTTGTAACCTTGTCTGCTACCTTTTATTTCAGAATTATTTTAAAGACTACTGGAACATTTTTGACTTTATCGTTGTGCTAGGAGGCTTGCTTGATGTAATAGTAACTGTTATTTACAAAATTAACAGTCAGGTAAAGTGTTTTAATTTGTCAACAGTTGAAACAAAAAGACTTATTTTGCTGCAAACTTATTTGTACATTTCTTAAGTATCATAAACAGCAGTCATCCTCTATTTTTAAACACTATAAGAACATGCACGAAAAGGTCCCCGATGACCTGCTGAGGCGCTTCTCGGTACTTACGAAATGTACAAATAAGTTTGACTGTTTATTGCACGAAATGTTGTTTATCAAACAAGAAAGACCCATTCTGAACGTGCAATCGGACTCCATTCCTGCGAAAGTATTTACATAAATTCTTATTTCGCACTTCCTGTTATGTTAATTTTAGCGCCAACACTGCTTCAAATACTTGTTGTCATTTACATTTCATTCACAAGTTACCTTGACAATGGCGCATGATGACACCGAAACGTCGGTTGTTATCGTTTATTTTTGCTTGCTAATAAATTTTTAAGTGTAAAAAAGTAAATCTAAAATCCCCACTCAGGATTGAACCTGTGACCTCAGCTAGCTTTAGGCTTACATAGCCTACCTAGCTTCTCGGGTTTTTAGTTACTCCGTTATATAAGTCTCAATAAGGTGTCCGAGGTGGTTTAGGCGGATGGGATCTAATGCTAACCGACTTGTTCCGGGGTTTCTACGCCCGCCGCGCCATTTTGAAAGTGAAGAAAGCCCTGGGGAAGAGGTAACCTGTGAGCTGCTCACAGGCAACAGGGCCTTCGCGCGATTGGTGAATCGCAAAACGAGCCAGCAGGTTAAGCCGGTTAGCGCAAGCATAAGAGGTGGTTAACACTAACGACAGGAGCGACAGAAACACAATCAGACGCGGAATCGCAATCAAAAGAAAGTTATGTTCTTGTAGAAATCAACGCAATGGAAGCGGACATGGAAGCCTCGCTTTCATGTTACAAACAAACAAGATGGCTGATTGCATCTCCTGATGTTGCTTATAATTATTACGGCGACGATAGTTAAAGAGAAAAAAAAAAAACGGAATGAGGTCCAGAGAAGAAATATAAAACTTGTAGCCAGGAACGTCCCCAGTTGCTGCGTATGAACATATTAAAAAATATAGTCCTTGCTGCAAATAGCAGGTTCAAGACCAGCTTCAAGTCTATTTTATGTCTGTCCTATTAAGTATTTTTATGCTTATGGTTTGTTTAACATTAATTCATGGCATTTTTTCATAGGATAAGGATAATCCGTTAGAGCTTCTAATTGATCCCAGCATGTTTCGTTTGTTTCGCGCGGCAAGACTCGTTAAACTTCTTCGACGTGGCTACACCATCAGAATATTGTTGTGGACATTTCTTCAGTCATTTAAGGTGAAATATATTTTTTACTTACTAAGTTTTCATCTCAGGGAGAGTCGAGCGAGTGAAAAACACGCGGAAGCGCGCGAAAGTTACCTCCCTGTCGCGTCTCCTCGCGCAAGGCGCCATTTTCGGGCGCGCCCATCAGTCACGTGTTTCGCTCAATTGACCATTTCTGAGAGAAAAGAGTGTCTGCTCGTAGTCTTTAAAGGTTTTACAAATCAGCGTACGTCTCTTGCCTGCGTACAAACGTCTCATTTTTCCTTTCTTTACGAAGAAGGGAGGAAAGAAGACTGATCTCGTCCCCAGTTTTCCTTCGGCCAGTAAAGAGCTTTGAGCCTTCGGCTCGCGAAAAGACGAGATTAAAAGGAGACGTTTGTGTGCTGACACAGAAAAGCAATGAACTTGTTTTGCGAGTTGAACATAATCGACTACAAATCACAACATCTTTAAGTAGCAACAACAGAAAAACAGACACAAAAGTCATTACATTTCACACCCACGTTAGCTGTTGTTTTAGTTTTAGTCTTAAGTCTTTTTGTTTTTATCGTTTCCCATACACTCAATCTTATTTAAATTTGTTGTTTTTCAGTAAGCAACTTATAAATGAATAAGTGTTATTAATCTCAATTTGCGTTACCATGCCAACAGGCTCTTCCTTACGTCACTCTTCTTATTATGTTGATGTTCTTTATGTATGCCGTCGTTGGAATGCAGGTGAGAGGCTCTTGTTCACACTTGTTTGGATCTGCTTTTGTTCGTCTAAAGCACCATGTCGAGGTTTTCGAAAATTTAAGGTGGCTCTGAACCCCTCCCCAAGAATTTTTTAAAACTTTGCAAAAATTTGTATCTTAATATACCAGTTACAATATGGGGGTCACTGAGCTCGTTATTTAGTTATAAGTACTTAAAAATAAAATTAACGGTGTCGTTATATTGTTACTACGGTAACCTGATGCATCATGACGATGACCAATAACTGGGCATTTGTTAGATACCATTATTGTAGCATTATTGTACCATTGTTGTAGCATTATTGTACTATTATTGTAGCATTGACTGATAAAGAATTGTTGTATTGATCAGTGGCGGATCCAAGGGGAGGATCGGGGGGTCCGGACCCCCCCCCCTGCCCTTTCAGACCTGTGTCTCCCTAACCCTAACCCTAACCTCAGACCTGTGTTCCCCCCCCCCCCCCCCCTTAGAGTTTCAGGAATGCTGGAAATGGTGTTTCACAGGGTAAAATCGGAAAAATTTTCCGGGAAGGCATGCACCCGGACCCCCCCCCCCCCCCCCCCCCCTTTCAGAAATTCCTGGATCCGCCCCTGTTGATCCATCAAAGTGTAAGTTTTGGAAATTACTAGAAACTGTCGTGAACCAATTTAAGATGGCTTTCCTAAAACTAAAGTGGCGTTTACTCTAGGCTCGATTTCCGCCCAGCTGGTATTCGAGCCTACGTTTACTCGCACAGGCTATTTTTGAGGTGACTTTAAAATGCATTTTCAAAAGATAATAGAAACGTTTACAACCTGAAGCTGGTTAATATATTAATTAAATCCATTTTGAAATCACTGGTGATCCTTGGAATCTGATTGGTCCAAAATGGTGCAATTTATTTCCAAATTGCACCATTTTGGACTCTAAATCGCATCATTTTAAAATGGTGCAATTTATTTCCAAATTACACCATTTTGGACTCTAAATCACATCATTTTAAAATGGTGCAATTTATTTCCAAATTGCACCATTTGAAATCACTGGTGATCCTCTTATTACAATATTACACTTTTTTGTGCAATATTGGGGGATTTCAAAATGGATGTAATTAAGTGGTAATTGAACTTCGTGTCGTGCAATTTTGGTCTGAAATCATACTTGTGATTTCAAATCAAACTCGCGCTATCGCGCTCGTTTGATTTTGAAATCACGCGTATGATTTCAGACCAAATTGCACTCCACTCAGTTCAATTACCAATATAAATAATATTTCGTCATATCCGTATAAGAGCATTTATTTCCTGTCCAATTTAAAATCACCACAAAATCCTTGTTAAAGTCGCATCAAAAGGCTGCTTAAAGCCGCCAAGTAATTAGCGTCAATCACCGAGGATCATACAATCCGCACTCGACTGAAGAAAAGGTAATCGGTTATAAGCGCGCGAAAAGTGTAGCAAACCAGTTGATCATTGTTAAATTTAGTTTGTCTTGATTTACCGTCAAAACATCGTGTTTGTTGTATTGGTTAAAATTTATGTTCAACCAAAGTCCGCGTTCAGCTTGACCAGCATTCGGATGACCGCTGCATGCCAGGAAAAGGTCGATTCTACGTAGAAAGTTAGGGTGAGATCATTTGGGGTATATATGTTTTACAAGTTTCACATGCATACTCATCTTCTATTTTCTTCTTTTCAGCTTTTTGGGAAAATAGCTCTTGATCCAAACACATCAATTACTGTGTATAATAACTTCAGAAATTTCCCACAAGCTCTGCAAGTACTCTTCAGGTGAATGATAGAATCGTTAATGTACATAATAAAAGTTACACAACTAGTGTATCCAAAAGATAGTAATTGCTGCGGTGAATTTGTTGTAACAATGCTGTTTTATCGTCTCGCTGGTATTACAGAATTTTCTCTTTCGTTTTTTGAGGGGAAGCAAAGCAAATGTAACCGGCATGAATCGACGAAAATTCCAGCTAATAAGACTAATTTTGGTTTGTAATTCACGCATCAAGTTCCTGCAATGTCTGTAGAATATTGTTGAGTAAAGGACGCGTTCACCACGAGGAAGGTGTGAAAATTTAGATTAATTACTGTGTGTTCGCCTCTCCCAAGCTCAGCTCAGGTTTCGCGTCCCCAAGCGCTCAGCTCAGCTCAGTCTCATCGACCCCTGTCGGAGTGATTTCAAAATAAATTTGTCTTTTATTCCGTACAATCTTCGAAAATCTTTGCCATTCAACGGTCCTATCACCATGCCTCGCAGTCCCCGCTCAACTCGTAGTAGTCTTCGACACTTCAGTTCCGATTTCGACTGGGACATGTTGGACCAAAATACTGCATTACAAATCTCGCAGCGAACACTGAGCTTGAAGCAGCAAGCGAGGCTATTGTTCGTGGCGCAGTGCATTCTGGCCCAAAATGTGTTCGTGGCGCAGTGAATTCTGGTAAAAAGCGATCAAATCGAGATTTTTCCTAGCTTATATTTTTTTTCCCATATATTTCTCTTAAATCCTGATTATGTTGCTGCTCACTCGCTACGCTCGTTCCGCAGCAATAAATAACTCGGGGTATGAGGAGGTAGCTGGTTTTGGAAATGGAAAAGTGTGCTTGTAAGCTTTTAAGTTTTGTATTTAATATTATGATTCTAAACGTCTCATCTCTCCGGCATCTCTCGTAATAGTGTTTTCACAGAGAAATATTTCATGTCATACTTGTGAAACGGACCCTTCATTCAGTTGTTCTCTCGTACTATCCGCTATTTATTATTCTAAGGTTTAGCCATTTTTGGTCAGTGTTATAAATTGGGATCTTGGACCTCAATCCGAATGTCACGCATTAGATAAACATGACCCGGGGTACAACGGGGTACGACGTATAAATGGTGGTGACTAGAATGGATACTCCAAAATCAGGTTGGACCACCTCGGACGCCTTATTGAGACTTATATAACGGAGTAACTGGTTAGCTTGTGGTTGAGGTTGGGGTCAGCAGTTTATATAGTTAAATTTAGGACTAAGCAACCCGAGAAGCTAGGTGGTACAGTGGTACGGTAGGCTATGTAAGCCTAAGCCTAGCTGAGGTCACAGGTTCAATCCTGAGTGGGGATTTTAGATTTTCTATTTTACACTTAAAAATTTATTGAAAATAAATTGTAAGTGTCGACATTACGTTATATAATTCTCAGTAAGTGTCCGAGGTGGTCCAACCTGATTTTGGAGTATCCATTCTAGTCACGACCACGTATAAAAAGCTGTGACAAAATTATTGCCTGCATGCGGAATGTTCTTTAACACAATTGTAGCTAAAATATATACTCTATGTCCTCTTTGTTGAAAGCTAACGCAATTTCGAGAAAGGTTATTACTGACAGCTACAGCTAACTAAAATAAGAAATTGAGCCTTGAGTGCTATTTTCGGAATAATACAAAAGTAAGTTATAGTTTATTAAAATAAAACTCTCTTTGGCAGTTTTAAAAAAATAAACTGAATTAACGAGCTATATTTACAAAATATAATATTAATAAATCTAACTATTTGCATCAGCATATAACTAATGTAGCAATACTAATAGCTTACTAATTGAAATATTTTAATGTGAAAAATGCCTCTGCTCTGCTGGTTCTACAATTAATAGGTGGTTTTCACGTTACGTCATGGCGGCCATGTTGGTTCACACCTACAAAAGAATTTTAATGAACCTCTTTTGTTATGTGCTCCAACATGGCCGCCACGGCCTTTGTCATTTGAGTCCCACAGGACTGAAGGTCACGTGAGTGAAAACCACCTATTGAGTTCAGGTTAAACAAATAAAATTGTTGCGAGGTTGTTCTTAAGTCGTAATGACAACTATAAACAATGGATTTTGGCAGTAAGTGAAACAGAGTGTGATCTCTTTGCTTCATTTTGTCCATATACTTTAAACACAAGTCCTTTCTTCTATCGGCCACTGAGTGTTGTTAACTGAGCTAGCTGGAGGGCCTCTGTGTAAGTCTCGCCACTGGGAAAATTATTTAAAGCGCCCTTTTTTGGACTGTCTCGATTGTATCTGATAGGGAATTCGGGATAGCCTGCCACACTGGTACTGCATATTCCAAGACTGGTCTTACTGTGCTTAAATAGACTCTAAATACACTTTTAGGATGTTTACTTTGTCAACCCCGGCTCTACGCAATACACTTAGAGAATATAATTTCTTGTAAACTTTCTTAAAAATGTATTCGACGTGGCTATTCCACCAAAGATCACTGTCTATAAAAACTCTTAAGATCTTATAACTCGTCACACTTTGTAATACGTTATTGCCTGTTGAGATTGGTCGTAGCAAAAAGTCAGAATAATGTAAAAAGGTAAAAAGGATTTCTTTGCACTCAGTTGGATTTAATTTTCTATTACAGTCAAACCTCTATTAAGCGGTCACCCTCCGGGAATAGCCAACTGACCGCTTAGTGGAGTTGACCGCTTAAAAGAGGTCAAATTTACAGTAAATATGGGGAGCGATTTAGTTCGGGGGATTTGTTAAGTGACTGCTTAATAGAGGGTGACCGCTTAATACGGTGCCGCCTAATAGAGGATGACCGCTTAATACAGGTTCGACTGTATGAGGGTAAAGTCATACACGAGCCACGGATGGCCCGCTCGGCCGAAGCTTAACCCAGTTTCTGTAGCATGAAGCAACTAGGAATATTGCTACTCCCCCCTGGA